>JAAQPG010000251.1:0-36269 GCA_013186905.1 Fusarium udum | reverse complement strand
GGTTGGGTGTCGTTCTCATCACCATCGTCGGCAGGGCAGTCCTCATCATCACCGGTCTCGGGCTCCTCATCCTCGTCGCAGTCCTCATCGTCACCCTCGTCAACGGGCTCCTCGTCATCGCAGTCCTCGTCGTCGCAAGCGTCGGGGGTAGTGGCAGTGGCAGTGGGCTCGGGAACGGCGGTGGTCACGCTCTCGAAGACGGGGCCGAGGGCGGAAGAAGAAGTAACAGCGACGGCCTCGAGAGTAGTGGCGGCGGGCTTCTCGGCAGCAGGGGCGGAGGTAGCAACGGGGGCAGCAGAGGCAGCGGAAGAAGGCTTGGTGGAACCGGAGCCGGAACCAGATCCAGATCCAGCGCCGACGACAAAGTCAACGCAAGACTCGTAGGTCTGGTTGATATCAGGAGCATCCCAGAACCACTGGAGAACACAGTCACCAGCCTTGGTGCACTCACCACCCAAGCTCTCAGGAAGAGTGACGCTGAAGGCAGTGTTGTTGGGGTTGAGACCAGCGTTGGAAGCATAGTTCTCAAACTCGATAAGAGGCTCTCCGATCATCTTATCAGTGGAGGTCTTGACAACGGAGACGTTGGCGTAACCGGTATGGGGAGCAGCGATGTTGACGTCAAAGTCAATCTTCTCGCCGAGCTTGTAGCTCTGGACATTGTCCTTGTTGTCGTCGAACTGGAAGCCCTTGCACAGCCAGAGGTTGCACTCCTTGGCGTCAAAGTCGGATCCGACGACCTGCTTGATGCCCTGGACGTTGCCGTTGATGTCGGACGACTGCTGGTAGAAGGGCTGCTCACCGCAGGCAGCCTTGAAGGCGTTGCCGGGCTTGCGGGGAGTAGGAGACTTGACGAAGCCGTGGGCGGCGACGAGGGGAAGAAGAGTAAGAAGGGCGGCGGCGTTCTTCATTTTGGCGGTAGATATAAATTTCTTAAGGTAGGATTTGTGAAATTGATTCGTGAGAGTCTCTAGGACCAGATGTATAAGTTGTAAAGAGTGGGTTTTTGTGAATTGAACGGCCGTCAAGGCTCTGAACGAAAGTGAATGTTTGGAATGAAAGTGAAGTACAAAAAAGTACAAGAAAAAAAGAATGGCGAATCTGGTCCTTCGAGGTCCGTGAAAGAATAGAGGCTGAGGAGAGAGAGAGAGAGAGGCAGAAGTGAGCAGAGTGAGGGTTGGATATATAGTCGAGACACAGCTCGGCGGATGACTTCTACACAGGGTTTAGCGATGGGGATCTGATACTCGGTGGATGAGGCGAGACGGTGGACCGTGGGCCTGTCTCCGTAGTCAATCTCGTTGAAGTTGGTGATCCTTGTCGTTGAGTGTAAGTCAGACTGGGGGGGTTAGTTAGTTGACGGCGGCAGTGAGTCGATGCTGGGATCTAGACTACATACAAGCGCCGGTCTAGAATCAAGCAGATCATGTTACTCTATGACTTTATTCTTGATCTCGAATCTATGTCTATCACTTATACCAAGTTCACATCTACTTTACTATGATCCTCTGTTCATACAAACATGTTTAGTTTCCTGTCAAAACATGTCACTCATCCCGTTTCGTCCGTCTCCAAACCAAACACTCTTACATCTCGTCTCCCTTTTTCTCTCACACTGTTTCTAAGCGATCAGTCAGAGCCCCCATGTCTTGCACCGTCGCCAAGGCCCGACTTCACCGGAATTCGAATCTGCCAAAAAGAACAATTCGTCCGGCCTATTCAAGCGCTCTCAGGTCTTTCTCCACCGTATCTATCAACCCCTTGTCAGGGCCTGTTTGGAGCCAGCGCAAGGGGCGCTAAGATCATTGGTGGAACATCCAACGGCTGTGTTTGAGCCTCAAGATGGAATGATAGAAAATGTCTTGAGCCGCCCAGATTAATTAGAGAGGTTCTTCCGGAGACGTCGCTTATTTATGATGACCACTTTCTGATATTATTCACATAGCGCCAACACGATATTCTCAAGATGTAGATAATGACTTACTTATCTTGTATACAGATAATTGCATTCAATACGACGACGATTTAGTGGCTTCAGCACTAGCGTCAAGCATAACATCATCGCCAAAGCATAACGAACCCCTGTAAAGTGGATCACCCCAGCCCTGTATCCCCCTCCAAACGAACGCTTCTCATCCACGGAAAAACTCTCACCAAAAACTTCGAAACCCGTCTCCGACAAACACCAACTCCCTTGTTTCAGGATGACATGCGGCAAAGGAACGTCCGCCTATGCATAATTATAAACACCCATCGTCTGTTCTATTCTTCCGCCTACGATTAATTAATTTTAGTCCTTTGACAAGCCGGAATTCGGCAGACAGGCCTGAATAGACGAAGTGCTCTCTCGGCTGGACAAGTATTTTCGGATTCAGGGGGCATGTCACTGTGTACCTAGATGAACTTTCAATCAACTCGAGACAATTCTAATAGATCTTTTCGTCAATTCATCAGTTTTACAAACTCATTAATGCTATCACGGCATTGCTGTTCATCCTTTCCCCCACGTGGTGAAACATGCAGCCAAACACTATTTCATTTTCCATCCAAACATCTCGTGTCCAGCCCATGACCATGATCCGATTAAGCAAAACAAACAAGAGAACAAATTCCTGAGATAATAAATCTAGACACAAATTTTGTTTCACGCCATGCATAAACACTTTAAATCGGCTCATCACGAGGCTCAATAAGAACCTCATTAACAGCAACATGCGGCGGTTGACACACAGCGTACACAATAGCGCTAGCAACCTCCTCGGGCTTGAGGACCTCGGCACCCGTAGGCTCACCGTACTTCTTCAGCGCCTCCTGGTCGGTCGACATGCCCAGCAGGTCCGTCGCCACATTTCCGGGCTGCACGGCCGTGACCCGTAGGCCAGAGCCCGCTGTCTCCAGGCGCAGGGCCTGCAGCGTCGCTTCGACGAAGAATTTACTCGCCGAGTAGACGCCCAGACCCGGGAAGACCTTGCGGCCTGCGTCGGAGGATATGGCCACGATGTGACCTGCGCCGCGGGATAGCATGCCTGGGACTGTGGATGATAGGCAGTGCAGAAGACCCTTGCAGTTGACGTCGACGGTGCGCTCCCACTCATCGGTCTGGTTGTTCGCCATCATGGTGAAGTACATGACTCCCGCGCAACTAACAAGAATATCGACGGGTCCCAATTGTTCAGTAGCTTCTTTCATGAGAGACTCCACCTGAGCCTTATTTGTGACATCCGTCTTGTGAATGAGGACTTTACCGCCGTAGACGCTGATCTTCTTCTTGACGCCTTCGAGGGCTTCAGTCCGACGAGCAGCGACTGCAACGTGTGCGCCCTCTTTGGCGAGACCAGCTGCTACTGCGGCGCCGATTCCAGAAGATGCGCCTGTTACAACGGCGACTTTACCTGCGAGACGGCCCTTGCGGCACTTCTTGGCGACGCCGTTGACTTGTTCGCGACGGGGAGGTCGGGAGAGCCAACCGCGGGCGTAAAAGTGTCGCATGTAGATCTCGAGCAGACCGTCGTTCATCTTGGGACGGGGGACGTCGTACTTGTCGAGTGTGGGCTGTGTCTTGCCGTCTTTGAGGACGATGACGGACTTGAGGACTTCGACGCTGGGCATACCACCGCGGAGAATGTCGACTGTGAAAGGATCATTGCCGGTCTTTCTGTTACCGCGCTTCTCCCACCATAGAGCAACCCAATCGTCCCATGGGAGAGTCTCAGTAGGGTAGCCTAACTTAGCCAACGATGCGAATAATTCTCCAGAAGGAACGGGAGCAGGATCGCCGAGGTGGTACATTGTCTGCTCGGTGTCGTTGGTGTGGTTTGCGAGAGTGACGATTGCGTCGCTGACAAAGTCCACGGGTGTCATCTCGATGTACCAGCCCTCAACATCAGGAGCACGACCAAGTTGAAGGGACTCGACGAGAATGGCGTTGATTAAATCCCAGGCGTTGGTTGAGCCAGAGACACTGTGGCCAGAGATAGTTCCAGGGCGGTATACACGCACGGGAATACCACGACGGCTCGCCTCATTGACAAGTTTCTCAGCAACCCACTTGGTCTGACCATAGCCATCCAACAACTTGGTAGGAACATCGTCAACATCGATGACAGTGTCCTCACACCACCCAGTATGTGAAGGAGGAAGAACACCGTTGGTAGAAACATGGTGCACAGTTGCGCCGCTGCGGCCAGCAAGACGAAGAATTTCACGCGTGCCCATAACATTAGCGTTTCGCAGCGCAGCGTAAGGATACACAAGGTTAACGGTAGCAGCTGCGTGAACAATGACTTGCACACGAGTAGCCAGCTCATCAAAGACATCAGGAGCAAGACCAAGACGCTTTCGAGTAAGAGTACCGGGCAGAATCTCAATACGCTCCAGGAGATAATCCTCCCAGAGACCAAGATCGATCAAGTTCTTTCGGATACGGGCCATACCAGCGGGTGCACAGTCCTCGACAGGCTCGGGGAATCGCACGAGACAAATAATCTGCGCGTCTGTAGAATCGACCAAGTTCTTGAGGAGGAAAGCACCAAGGTATCCAGTAACACCAGTGAGGAGAATAGTCTCAGCATCTCTGAGCGCGCGCATAGGTGTACCATTACCCTGAATATCTTCAGGGAGTACAGAGTCTGCGCGAAGAACAGCGGGAAGATCAGCCTGCACAGCAGCAGTGTGGCCATCACGAGCAGCCTTGATAGCTGAAACATGTCCCTCAAGAGTCGGTGTTCCAGCCAAGGGAGCCAGAGGAACAGGAAAGCCAAAAGTCTTGGTAAGGCGGCCAGCAAGGTCAGCGAGAGCCAGCGAATGACCACCCAGGTCGAAAAAGTCGTGCTTCGGTGTAATGACACTAGCGGGCATGTTAAGCGACGCAGCCCATAACTGAATTACAGTCTCGGTCTTGACCTTGATGTTATGCTCCTTCTTCTTTTTCTCAACAGGTCTCGGGGATCTCGGAGATGGGGGTGCAGGCAGAGCCTTGAGATCGACCTTTCCAGAGACACCGTGTGTAGGGAGCTCTTCTAGCTCGACCCAGACTGAGGGGATCATGTAGTGGGCGAGATGGTCAGTGAGAGCACGTCGGGCGACGGGGCTGTAGCCATATTCATCGACGAGAGGAATGGTTCGATCTCTAGTCTCGCCCTTCTCACGAACGATGTAAGCAACAATTTGTCTCTCCAGGCCTTCTCCGTGGGCGACTACGGCGCAATCGCGAACAGCGAGATGCTTTCGGATGGCGCTCTCAACGGCTCCGGGCTGGACGGTATAGCCACGAGTCTTAATCATGCCGCCGACTCGGCCGGTGATCTCCAAGAGGCCATTGGGGAGAATGCGAGCCAGATCGCCTGTTCGGTACATGCGTGCCTCCTTATCTCCAGCGAAAGGATCCGGCTGGAATGCCTTGGCTGTTGTTTCAGGCAGGTTGAGATATCCTCTTGCTAGAAGCTTACCACCAACGTAAAGTTCTCCGCTGTCGCCCTGGTTGACTCTGTTACCAGCCTCGTCCAGAACATAGGTGTGCTCAGGGTCTGTCGGAGGACCAACAGGGCACACTCGTGTGTCAAAGTCGACAAAGGTTTTAATATCTCCAACCGCAGTCTCGTGAGTCTCGCAAGCACTATAGACGTTGAGAAGACGAGTCTCAGGAAGAGCATCCATCGCACGACGCACGAGATCTGTAGTGACAACCTCACCATTCAACCACAGTGAGCGAAGATGAGGTAACTTCTCGCCCAGCTTAGGATGACGAGACAGAACTGTGGCCAAAAGTGTAGGAGTCATGAGGGTATCGGTGATTCGCCATTCTGAGAGAAGCTCAACAAGAGCAAGTGGGTCGTAACTGGCGTGGTCGGGAATAGCGACAGTTGTAGCACCCCGAATCAGAGGTCGAAGCATCTCCCAGATAAAGAACACATTGCATGCCACCCTATCACCGGGCTTGAGATCGCTGACAGCAAATCTCAGATCGTAGGAGCGAACCGCCGCCCTGTGGGGATTCATAATACCCTTGGGCTTTCCCGTCGTACCAGAAGAGTACGACACAAACAGCAAACGCTCCACATCATCATCCTCCGGCAGCGATCTCCTCTCATCCAGATGAGGCGAGATCTCTCCCCTGGCCAACTTGTCGGGACTATCGACAACAATAACCGGGGTTTCAGAGGTGAGGTTGCCCGAGTACTCAGACTGCGTGAGGATGACAGTTGGTTTGGCATCTTCGATGACATCTCGCAAGAGGCCAGCAGGGTACGCAACCTCAAGCACTAGAAACGCACCGCCAGCTCTGAGGGTAGCGAGGGCGGCGATAACGTAGTCTGCGCTTCTGCCCATGAGGACACCGACGAGATCATCGCGGCCAACACCGTAGTCACGCAATCGCTCGGCTAGGGCCCATGTTTCTCTGTCGAGCTCTGCGTATGTGAGGGATCTCTTCTCATCTTCGAGGGCCACTGCGTCTGGAGTAGCTTGGGCCTGCTGCTCGAAGAGAGCAGCGAGATCCTTGTTGACATCGATAATTGACATGATGTCAGTGTGAGATTTGTGTGAAATTGTGAATGGGAGGAGGGAGAGGGTAGTGTAGTGAGTGAGTGAGCTGGAGGTAGAGATGAAGCGGTGGGTGGGTCACGCGACCACTGGGCTAAAAGAGATGTCGGTGACGGGTCCGGTAATGTCTGTATATCCCCAACAATTGGCCTCCCACGTACGTACGCTATAGTTCGTATAGTACGGAGTAGATGAT
The DNA here is from genome assembly GCA_013186905.1 of Fusarium udum. Classification (NCBI taxonomy): domain Eukaryota; kingdom Fungi; phylum Ascomycota; class Sordariomycetes; order Hypocreales; family Nectriaceae; genus Fusarium; species Fusarium udum. The sequence continues at coordinate 29,533 of JAAQPG010000251.1, read as the reverse complement.
AACCTTTTCTGGGGGCTCGGTAACGTTAGTCTGTGATCCCCAAGCGAAGGTGTCATTGCCATCTCTTACTCTCACTCTTGTAACAGTAGACACTTTTCAAGCAGCCATATCCCAAAGTTTGTGGGGTTGAAAAAGGCCAGCAAAGATAACACCCAGCTGTTGTGCTACAACACCGGTCAAGGTCAATTGAAGATAAGAATAAAGAATGAAGAAGATTAAGATCCAGAAGTAACACCAAGTCGCTAGGTTTTTAAAAAGAAGCCACTTGGAAGCAAGGAGTAGTTGACATTTTATTCACAACACGGCGTACCAGGGCCTCAATCACTGACTGTCAGGGCGGGTGCCAATTGACATGCCCCCCCACGTAGCCCATGATTGGACTGCCCTAAAGACATTTCAGGCCTAGCTGCCCGCCAATTTTGGGACCTGGAGGGGGAGGGGGGGACTCCATCGTGGCCCTGGAGAAGGTATTGATGAAGGGGAATAGAAGCATGTCTTTGGCTCTCTCGTATTTTCTTTAAATTCATGATGTGATTTTCAATTGCTGAAACATAATCTTAAGGAATTATGACCCCTGTACTTCTCAACGAAACCAAACATTTGGGCCACTTTCACGTGCTAGAAACATCCTCTACAGCACCCCTGCTTCTGTATCGTAGCGCCAATCGGAACTCCCCTAGCGACGTTACAGGGTAATCTTCAATTTATTTTCCCCCATCACTTGAAGGTATGTTCAACATCAACTTGACCAATGGATACAGAGTTTATATTTCCGTTACGGACTCAATTTGATAAAGTATTGCTGAAGAAAGACGCTGAACAGCCTATAGTCATACGTGATACTTCATGTAGGTGCAGCATGGTCATGCACAATGTGTATAATCCCAGCACCTCGACCTGGATCTTTCCTCCAGAAACAAGTCACACGCATATCAATTGCGGGATTATTTGAGAGTTCATACTATTCAAGCTACTCGTCACACGAGGCGCACCAAATTAGCACGTTGCCCTGACGGTTCGGATCTCGCAGGGCAGAAATGTTCTCCCCGTGTGCCCTCCACTGATATCATCATCACCAATATCGCCTCTTGTCCTATTATCTGACCGAACTGCCAACGTGTCACCACCCTCCTTTTGCCAACTTTTCCAACTCTAGACCCCCAAGAACAGCAAGAATCGGAGTACTTTACCCTCAGAAGCCTGTCACATCGCGATTCTCCCCGTCGTGCGCTGCCCTGATTGGCGCCGACGACCCGAAGCAGAGGGGTCGGACCATCGCCACTATTTGTCGAGCATTACCGCTTGCGTACTCGTGCATGACGCTCGGGGAGTCTATTTTCTTGGAGGGCGGCGAATCAGGGTGTTTGGGATGAGCTTGTTTGAGGCACGGGATGTAACTTGGATTTTTCTTGCCCTGGAAGAGTCAAATGATGGGAGGGTTTGAGGTTTGGCGGTGAGCTAGACGCGTAAGACGTGCTCTCGCTCTTACGACTCTATTTACGAGATACAGTCATTCGTTGCGGCTCTCTGTATTGAGGCAATCTCAGCAATTGAAAGACGGCTGAAGAGGTGGGTTGTAGCGTGGGGTGGCCTCCATCTCCATCTCCATCTTGGATGTGCACCATCAAAAGAAGCTTAAGGCGAGGCTTGGCGTAAAGAACGTCAGCAACTTTGCTCGCCTAGAGCCGCCAAGCCAATCGCATCCGCTGAACCGTGCAGCATTTGATCTGCAGTCCATGGTTTGCCTTTGGGGAGATGAAGTTGTCGCCGGAGCGGACAGAGACTTCCATAGGAAATCTGTTTCCTCCTCAGTTTCCCCCAGACCGGGACCTCGATCCTAAGTGACAAAAAGACTTAGGTAACTTGGAACAAGTTTAGGATGAGTTTAGGATACCTTTTGCTGAGAGTATTTTGACACCCTACGCCAAGTTCTGATGTTTTCTTGCTCCTCGCGGCCAGGTTACCTTATAGGCGACACAACGCCTGCTCCAAAGATTGAGACCTGGACGGTACAAGTCACTGAGAGCCTTTGTGGCAAAATGAACGCTCAAAGATCCATGTTGTTGTTAATTCATGCTGATTAGGTATTCCGGCGTGCAGGTCAAGATTTTCCTCGCCGTCTGGTTGGCTCTATCAGTGTTGAAGATCAGCAACCCAAACTTCAACCATTGAACCAGCAGAAAACGGCGACACCACGATTGAACCGTTAACAAACAACCATAATAAACGGAATCGCATTTAACAAATGCTATAAATAAAATAGCATGATTCTTCTCCATCACTTTTATCCGGTCCCACCAAAGCTTGTCAAGCGATAAGATACAGGGACCCGCCTGGACAACGCCCTTTACCATGTCTTGTCATTGTCAACTGGGTCCCATCGTGTCAAGACGCAACGCCCTTTGCCATGTCTTGACATGCTGCTAATAAAATATTACCAAATAATTTGATGCTTTTACCGAAAAAAGAGTGCCATTCCGTGGTCTCATGCCACCGCTTGACGTAAAATAAATTCATCCATCTACAATAAAGCCATCGATGCCCCCCTGACCTTTGATGTCCGTTTTATCCTATTATCCTTCCCCTGACTTCAGACAGTGCTACACATTCGATTTCACAGACGAGACTCGAGTATTCAGGGTATCATATCTCTCATTACAACTATTAACTGCTATACGCCAAAAAGGACACAAAACTTTTGCTACTTTTCCAACACCCAAAACTCCGAATCGAAACTCGTCTACATTTCCTCTCGTCCCTTGCTCAGATCGACCTCAGCCAGAGGAACAACCTTGGTTCGGCAGATGAGCTTATGACCAATATATAACACGGCGAAAAGCATCAAGCTGATGTAGTTGGAGAAGAAATCGGCTACGCTCCAATCGATGAAGGCGGTGAAACCACAAGTGATGGTGATCAAGCCTACGAAGAAAGCGCCGTAGTAGGAGAGGTAGGGCTGGAGAGGAGCGAGGTATGGAAGCTCAGAGCGGGGAATTCCCTGCACGCGCATGATCTTCTGGAAGCGGATGTGGCAGACGTTGATCAGGACCCAGGTGATGAAGCAGGAGGTGGAACTGACGTTGAGAAGCCAGTTGAACACCTCGGCTCCGCTGGAGGAAAGGTTGATGTAGGCGATGAGACCCATGACGGAGCATGAAGCCACAGCAAAGTAGGGAGTTCCATACTTGTTGGTGCGCTTCATGAAAGCGGGCGCAAGACCATCCTCAGCGAGCGCAACCATGATTCGGCTACTAGAGTAGACGTTTGAGTTGGCAGCTGTGAGAATGGCAGAGAGAAGAACGGCGTTGATGATGTCAGGAAGAACCTTGACACCAGCGCGGGTAGCGACGATGACGAGAGGTGAAGCAGAAGCATCCTGCGCACCAGAGTCAAGTCGGGGGTCGTTGAAGGGAACGTTGATTCCGACGAAGAAGACGGTCGCCATGAACAAGCTGAAGATTCCCCAGAAAGTCCAGCGGATAGCCTGGGGAATGGCCTTGCGGGGGTTGGCAGTCTCACCGGCGCCAACACCGACGAGCTCAGTGCCCTGGTACGAGAAACCAGCAGTGACGAGGACGGCCCAGAAACCGACGAAGCGGCCCGTGGCGCCGTCAATGTCCATGTAGGTGTTTGTGACGCCGGGATCCTTCCAGTACTTGAAACCAATGTAGCCCTCCTCGCCAACACCAGCGTTTACGCAGATGGAGAAGATGATGAAGCCAATGATGGTAACAACCTTGATCATGGAGAACCACATCTCAATCTCTCCAAAGATCCTCACAGGGACAAAGTTCAACGCCGTAAACAACGCCCAGAAAACACTAATCCAAATAGCAATGCTAAGATCCGAGTCCCAATACTGGATGATGATTCCCGCTGCGACAAGCTCCAGCGCAAAAGTGATAGACCAGCTAAACCAGTACAGCCAGCCCATGGCGAAGCCGAGCGTGGGATCGACGAAGCGAGCGGCGTACGAGGTGAAGGATCCAGTGATGGGGATGTACGCTGCCATCTCGCCCAGGCTGACCATGACGGAGTATACGACTGAGCCCATGAAGGCGAACGCGACGAGGAGTGATACAGGGCCTGCCTTGACGAGGGCTGGGCCTACACCGAGGAAGAGACCTGTTCCAATGGTACCGCCGATAGCGATGAACTGCAGGTGACGCGAGCTCATGGCCCTGTCGAGGCCAGCCTCGCCGGTCTCGACATCTTCCTTTGAGGGGTTTTTCTTCTCGTTGCTGACACGAGGGGACTTTTCGTCCGCTGAGGAAGAGTCCATGAGCATGATGGCTGTCACTGTCTTGTAATGAAGTTGTCGATATAATACAACACACAATTAAATGAGGAGAAGACAGGATGACTCGCTTGTGAAAAGGGAGAAAGAGACGAGCCCGAGTGGTAATATGAGATGAGTAGAGAGAGACCGAGACCAAGTGGGCTGGCAAGTGACTCTGTTATGTAAAAAAAATGAAATGTCAACGGGGATGGGTATATCAATCGGGAATGAATGGGCCCATTACGAAAATTTTCGATATCGGACCAGACCAGAACAGAAACCTTGGTCTTGGTGCTGTAGGAATTGGTCTGTGTGAGTGGATGGAATCCATTTACATCCAGCGAGATTTTCTCAAAACATTTGCCTCTCGGTATGAGCGATCTCAGTGATCACCACAACACAACACAACACTCACCATTACCCGATTTCCCCAGCTTCCTCTTTTGATGAAGTCACACTATATACAACAGCTATATAATACACATCATATTTTACACACACAAGCAGTAAAGGAGACCTCCGTGTTATTGGGTTAATCACGTTGAATGTGAAATATCGCGAGATGTTTTGCAATTCTCTAGTTTCCGGCTCGTTACCGATTGAGTTAGGTTTCCCGAGCCGCCACGCTAAAAACTCTAGCTTCAGTGAGAAAAAGTTCTCAAGGGCCAGGGGATCACATTTTTTCTCACACGCGCCACTGATGAAAAATCCTTGCCACGGGCAGTCCGCTGCAAAACCACGCACAACAGCCAATCAGTGCCCGCAAAGCCAAGGAAAAGAGAAAATTTCAGGTGGCTTGATATTCTGCATGGAACAAATCGAAGCTTTGGATCGGGGTGGCTTACATGCAGCTCGTGGTCTGACAAGGCAACCCTCCCATGCTCTCTCACAGCTGGTCAGTTTTTAAACTATCGGGCCATTTCATACAAGGATATGCGGCTCTTTCTGCCGACCGACGACAACCTCGCATCTCCGACGTGACTGTTTTTATTGTGAATGAATCACTCTCTCCATTATCGGAGAGCACCGACCATCACTCGCTGACACTGGAGACGAAATAATGGATCTAGCCGAGCTGTTTGTGATACGGTTACGTGATGTTGAAAATAAGCATTCATGGCGTCAAACGGGGATTGAGGAGAACCTGGGCTTGGGGTGTTTTCATTATGTACTGTCTCCGCAAGATGCCATCACCGTTTCACGGGCCGAGACTGTCAGTTGAGTCATGAGGTGTTCCGATGTGATGGGAGCGGTTATGATGCTTCAATCGGATATCAAGCCTCAGTCCCCAGTTCACCTCATGCTTTACCCCCCTAAACTATTGATTATCAGTACAATTAGCCATTGGCATCGTCACAGTAACATCCACCCAAAACATTCCACCACTGCATACCCTCCGCGTTATCCCCATCATTCGACAATCTCGCTTCCCTCCCCCGGACGTCTCACCACAGTTTACTTGACAAATTCTTTGACGATCGAGTTGTGTAATACTTAGGACCCAGCTCGGATCGTGATAGGGAAATAAGATCCGGGAGATCTTCCCGCGAGGGCATGCATGAACTGACTTATTCCCTCGTGTCGTTACGGGCGCAGGTCCGATAGGCGCCATGTTACTGGTCTATTCTTGGCATTTATATTTTATTGTTGGTTGTTTGATGTGAGATTCAAAAGGACCTTGTATCCATGCCTGAGTGAGAGATTGCGGCGTAGTTGATGTTGATACTGGACATGTACTCTGTAGACTCACACCACTTGGTTTGCGGCCAAGATGCGATGGATCACCCAAGCCAACTTGCGAAAACAATTCGGAAATCCTCTGATCTTAGGTTGTACTTGAAAATGCTTTGAGCAACTGATGGCTTCCAAATTGCGATTCAAGTCGCTAGAAATTGCCATTGCTTGCTTGCACATTGGGAGCTTTCACTGCAATTTTAGCCCCTCACAATGGGTAGCTCAAGTCAGCCTGTTAATCTGCATACACTTTATGCAGACACTTCAGCTACGTTCTTGCAGATTTCTGCTGCCCAATATCACCTGCAGATTCAGAGAACCAATGGCAGTTTTTCAAGGTACAGAAAGTAATTGTTTATTATCCTGTAGCATTAATATTCTCCATGGTGCAAAACAGTGGCACAAAACAAAAGGCAGTTTTCATCATGCACAATATACGATGAGTCCTCCAGTATCCTTCTATGGTATCATTGAAGACAAGCAGCCAGCCAACCAGTCAATCGTAAGGGTGCCCCAGTCCTGAGGCCCAAGCTTATGCTTTTTATACTATCATTTATCAATCATATTCGCCATTCAGCTAAAGCAGCAGTTCGCTTCGGCTTACTCGAGGCAAACTTATGATAATATCAAGATTCATGACCAGCTTATCGGTCGTGGATGACCTGCTGAACCTTGGGGTACACTCTGCACATCTCTTGGTAAAGCTCGGGGTGGTCGCGCCACATGACCTGAGGATCCCAACCGGCCGCAACAAAGATTGTCTCGACACCGCTCGAAATGGGGGTGGTGAAGATGTTGGCGATTTGGAACCCGATAAGGACAGCGAATGCCATGACGACTGCTGTGTATTGACCGTCGCTGTTGTAAGGGGGGTCGGTGAAGTAGAGGTAGAGGTAGGCCAGGAGACCGCAAGCGTAAGCGATGAAGAGAGCACCGAATGAAAGGACGGGGCCGATGAGGCAGTCCTAAACAACTTAGTAGTGTACTTGAAGATAAATGCGATTATACTTACGTTGATCAGAGCGTCAATTCCACGGTCCTTGATCATCTTCCATGTATCCTTGGCAGCCGCAAAGTAGGCCTTGCCGTAAAGCGCAATGTGGCAGAAAGCATATCTGTTGATGAACTCAACAGCCCACTCCAAGATACCAAGAAGGCAGCCAATGCAGCAAAACAGAGCGTATCTCAACATACTGCCATCAGCGGCCTCCTGGTTACGAGCAGCTTGGCAGATCTGACGGACAAACTGGATAATGGCGACTAACAAGCTACCCAGAGCAATGGAACCGAAACTGTAGGTCAAGGCTCGCTTGGCAGAAGCGCGAGTGGCATCCTTGGGGAAGTTGTGGGGGTTGAAGTACCATGAACCATAAACACCGGCGATCGTGGTGTGGATGGTGTTCTTGAGCCACTCGGAGAACCAGTACATGGTAAACGTGATGAAGACGATCAGGCCAATGACCTTGCCTTTGCCGCAGCCGCCATCAGCGCAAGAGGGGTTATCATTCGCAGGCTGATACTTAATGTAGATTGCGACAAGGGTGATCGAGAACCAGGCAGACATGGCTGTAGCGATGATGCCTCCAATCAAACTAGTGAGGTAGACATGGCCATACTTCTTGCTAACGTCGATGGTAGTTCGAAGCATCAGCGCCGAAAAGGGAATTCGCGAAATCCACGTCCAGAAGCAAAAGGCCATGAAAAGTCCAAAGATGAGGAACACAATTCCAGCAGACCAGTACCTGCGCCAGAGATAAAAGATAGCAGTTCCAAGAGCCCAGCAGACATTGAGAATACCAGTGACCCAAATAAACTGCTTCGGAAACAACCGCGCCATCCAAACGTACGCATACGAGAGGACAAACGCAACAGCGAGCACAAACATGAACAATATAACGGTACTCGTGTTTAGCGAAAAGTCGTTCCGATTATTGTAAATCCCCGATCCAGCATTGCCCTTATTCGCAGCGTAACCCTGAAGCGCTATGCCAGAAACGACGACGTAGCCGGCCATGAAGAGGATGAAGAGAATACCAGCCCAGAGATCGTTCCACTTTGGCTTGGGGATCTTGAACTGCTCTTCGAACGAGGCCTTTTCGTTGCCGCCGTAGCCTTGGGCGGGCATGTAGCCGTTGCCATTCTGGGGAGGGTATGGCTGCTGGGGAGGAGGCGGTTGTTGGTATTGTTGCTGGTGTGTCGCGGGGGGAGGTTGAGGTTGGTATTGTTGTTGATAGCCGCCGCCGTTGGAGTAGCCGTATGGCGGCTGTTGGTTCGGATTGTAGTAATTGTCGGATTCGCCCATTGTCGCGGCTTGTGATGGATGTTTGCGATGAAGATTCAGTGGACGATGTTTCTTATTGCGATGGAGTCGTGATCAGCGCAGGGATACCAAGTACCGAATCGCGATACGAAAAATCAACCGCCCTTGATTGATTCAACCACGATTGATTCAATCAATTCTGATGATGAGGATGTCAAGAGTAAACACAAAAGTCAAAAAGGGAGGGCACACCAAAAAAGATCATGATCACAGTCCAAGCGGGTCCCTCCAAGATTGCCCAAGAATCAAAGACATCACACAACGAGCTTGGCCCAAACTCAATGACCTCATTGAGGCGCCAGAGCTGTAACGCAGAACGGTTTAGATCCCCTCGCCCGACCAATCAGATTCGTGGTCGGCGGGAAGCTCCCTGTAGCTACAGGGCCTGGAGAGCTGAAGACCAAGAGGCGCTAGTGGCTTGTCCAAATGCCGACCTGCCGAGCGCCAAACCTAATCTTGCCTGTGATTTTGGGAGTTTCCGTTATGCTTAAGAGACGGATGTCCGAGCGGCTTCATCAAAGAGTGTGTTTGTTTAGGTTGTTTGCAATTATTTGTTTCATATGGATACACACTTAACTACGCTGTGTAATGAATGCAGCTCGCCTAATGTTGGATTCACCACTGGTCGCGACGGAGACGGAGAACATTCCAGTGCTTGGCATGAGCTGATTCAAACCCTGGTAGTTGTTCTCGTATCATTAACGCGATGGGAATAAAAGACGGGGAATTTCGAAGGATGACTTTGCAGTTCCATCTTCGGTAGTGCCTGCAGCCTGCAACGCTTTGGCCTTGTTCCTGGATCTCAGACATCACATATTACATGCTACCTGAGACAACGGTCATTCCTCGTGAAGACTACCTCATCAGCTCTTCTGTCTTTCTTGAATAGAACGTATTGTACTAATTACAACGCCAGGGTATCACTCAATTCCATAAATACAAACCCCCCATTGCATTGGTTCACCAACTAAAGGATGCCCAAGCCATCATCGCATATCCAACGCCCCCGCGTTCTCAGCCTCAACCTCTCTCCCAAATCTGCATCCAACGTCAAGAGCTCCAGCTTCTAAAAGACCCCGCATTCGAGAACGTCGAACTATCCGATCCAATGCGCCTCTAGGCATCGTCGATCTGCGTCCCCGTATCATCATACTCCGTGACCTCCTCCAGCGCCGCCAGGCTCTCATTATCATGCCCAATCTGTCTCCTCGCATTAAGCGCTGCGATCCGCTTGTTATCAGGTCTGAGGATGCTCCACATCTCCGCCGTCACTGCGATCGCGCTTGCGTCTGATGTGCTGCGCGACATCGTGGCCTTCATCCATGCGAGTTGCTTGCCTGAGAGACGCCAGAGCATGTTGTATGACTTTTCGTAGCCGAGTTTGAACATGGTTGATGCTTTCAGGAGCTCCCATTTGCTTAGAGACGGGTCGCCGTTCCATTTGTCGAGGAGGGGCTTGACTTGTCTTGAGGTTAGGAGTTCGGGTGGTGGTTGATATGAAGACCACTTCTGATGCAGTTCCCTGACTTTGACGCCAAAGTCGCTGTTCGAGGGATCACTTTTACCGCCGGACATTGTCTTCTTCCACTCCTCCATGGTATCGCAAACCTGCGCGCGGAGGGCAGTCATGAGTCTGCCAATGATCCTCGATTCGTTCTTCTGGCTTTCGAAGTCGTCCCAGAGACGAGCTAGATCCTTGTCCCATGCTTGTACGGGGACATCTTTTCCAAAAAGAGCATCGGAGAACTTCTTCAATGCGTCTGCGATTGTGTCCTCGGCTACTATAAACTTGAGCTCGTCCAGAATATGTATGGAACCATCCCTGTTGACGTAATTGCGCCTAGAGCTCCTCTCGTTCTCATATTCTGGGTCTTTGCCTTTCATTTGCATGTCGCGCTTCAGTCGGTCGTAGTCTTCACGAGTGAATAGCAGTCCTTGTTTGGCCTGGTCGACCAGGAGAGCGACCAGTGTGCTCAAAGCAACAGCCCGTTCGCTGTTGACGCCTCTTTCCAGATAACACAGTTTTTCTTTGAACTTGGTTGCGATGCCTAAATACCCAGGTTGCATGTTAAACGAGATCGCCGTACAAAGAAAGTCCGCGCATGCACTATCGACATCAGTGGCTGCGTCTAGGATGGACTCGAAGCTTGGGTTGCACTTTCGGAGGTATCCTTGTCCGACAAGATCCGGCTCGACTGGCTTTGGCGCATTGTTGAAGTTGTTGACAACATCAGGGTCCCAGCAGATCCAAGCCAAGTCACCGTCGTAGTCGCCACCAGAGAGCATATCAGCCAGCGGAGACTTGCCCTTTGACGAGAAGACAATAACATCTTTTAGTCTTTTCAGGTTCGGTCGGAATACAGCTTTGACTTTCTGTATGTCGCTGACAAAATGAGCTGGAGCTCGAGCTACAAGGATATCGATGCCATCGAGTAATGTATCTGATTCTCCGTCTGCTTGGAATTTCGAGGAAAACGCAAGCTGTACCTCGCCTTCTTCCAAAGTACCAGTGAAGTCGACGGTCATGAATGCGTAGGTCGACCGAGGGATTTTTATATTCATCTTCGCCTTGAGCTGTTCGGCCTGTCGCTTCTGGTTATTCCAAACCATATCTCGCAGAAACCGACACTTGGTGGCGTCAAAGCCAGCGTCGAGCATGTATGAGATAATGTCTTCTTCTCTCTCTGGTAGGGCGCCCAAGAAGGGGACATTTCCCAATGTCGCTCGGTCAAAGCCGCGATGTGTGAAACCACGAAGATTGGTCGGATGGGTCATGGCAGCGAGTTGACCCCCGATCTCCTCTTGAAGGCCATTCGCTAGGTGACGAGCGATGACATTGCGCATGTCCTGGGGCACAGGCGCCTGGGCTTCAAGAACCGGGATGAATTGCGTATTGAGAGCAGCAGATCTTAGCTCTCTGGACCACTCGCGTACTTCAAATGTCCGATGATGAATATCTTCGAAGTCGCAATTCCATTTTCGTTGTGAAGGATACGTCTCGATCCAGTCGTCATTGTCCAATCCGTCATCTTCGACGTCGACAATCCACATCCCTTTCGCGCTGCCAATACGAGCCTGGAACGCACAAGGCGTTTCCAAGAGTCCCATATGAGTCGCTATCCTGCGCGCAAGGTTTCGAGACATTCGACCGATACCGTCACCCATATCCTTTTGTTCCTTCTTCTCTTTCTTGGTCATATACTTGTGGAAGCCTAACATAGTGTCGCGATGTCGAAATTGGTGAGGTTCAATAACGATGGTGGGAACAGTCTTGCTGAGGCCTGGACTGGGATATTAGCTCAGAGTACGGAAAGTAGTCAAACAACTCACTGAGAGCAAGTCGTGAAAAGAGCTTGGGCACCGGCTGCGACGAGTTCTGCTCAATGTTGATAGCCCAATTCAAGAGATCACAGCGCCTCATCTTTGTACGGTGTCCAGGAGAAGTCGCTTCTTCCAAGGGGGGAAACTGACTCATGGGAACACGAAAGTTGATACCGTCAGTTGCGAAGAAATACACGCGCTCTTGCATGATCGTTATTGACTTGTGAGGAGGTCGTGGATCCTTAATGGACTTCTTGGCCTCGCGAGTGTAGAAAGCTGCCCATGATCGACCGACAAAGTAATGGAAGCTTTCAGTCAACCATTTGATGACCTTGTTTGCACCTTGCGGATCTTGCTTGATCACATCGGGAGCATCTCTGGAAGTGGGCGACGGCATGATGACTTCCAAGAAGCGATCTGCTCCAAACCGACGAGCCAGTCGATGCCCGAGTTCAAGACGCGGAGGCTGAAGTTTTAGCCGGTATAGTTGCCCAGTATTTTCTGTATTACAGACAAATTCTGCAGCAAGAACCACGGCTTTGTCATGTGAGGCGAATGATCCGAACGCAGCATCCCACACGGCACGATCACAAGCTGGAGGCAAGCCCTGCCCCACGAAGAGTCGATGTCTGAAGAGCTGGCCTCGGAACTTGGTCTGATCATGCCAACTATCGTTGGGCTGATATTCGAGATCCCATGTAGACAGATCCACGCGACAATGAAGCGCGGCACGGGTAAGCTCCCACAGGATTATGAGAGGTGCCTGATTCAACCCGGGGATAGGGAATTTTGGCCAGATGTTCCGAAGACGATCTGTCAAGGGACATTCAGGCGATTCAGGATCAAACATTGGAGCATCGAGCAGCATCGTATCGAACTCATTCATTTCTGGCAGGCTGGAGTAGGCTGTCGCGGGACTGCTGGATCGAATGATGCCTGCTCTCTTCAAGTCAACTTGACTTCGGATCGGCTGAGGCATTGACAGAACTGGAAGCCTTGGGTCTTCCTCGGGCTCATCATCATCAGTGAGGTCGATGACAGGCTCTGGCGGCGTTCGATCCCCATACCTTCGGAACGAAGGCGGTTTGGGCGGATCAATGTCATTGCGATTTTCCTCACTCGGCGGCTGGTACGCAAATCTTTGAATGCTTTGAGAGAAGGGAACCTGAATGTCTCTCGATGATGTCGCATTGCTGGTGAAGGACGGTTGAGTGGCCTGAAACGGAAGCTGAGATCTTTTGAAAGAGGTGTTCGTCACAGTAGTTGCTTGAGTACTCGGCGCATAGTCATTTGTGAAAACAGTTGGGGCCAGTGAGACTTTACTGGAATTGAATGACCTTACACCGAACGACGATGGCTGAGTGCTGGCAAATGACGTGGTGGCCGAATTGACCATGCCATTGGTGAAGGACGATGTACCTGCGCCTCTAGCGGGCCGTCCCGTTGATAGACGGCTACTGGAGGCCATAGCTCGAGAGCGAACTGGGATACTGTCAATGCTTTCGCACGCAGGAGAACCCTCGAAAGAGTTTCTAGATCTCTTGGAGCTGGGATCTGGGAATTCATCAGACTTGCGTTTCGAGTACTTGGAGCGCTGACGATTCGCGATATTGTCGTCTTTGAGCAACTGCAGCAGAAAGTCCTGTAGTTCGGCCCGCTCCTCAGAGGTCAAGCGGGTACGTTGACGGTGTGGGCCAAAGGATTTGCTTGGGGTCGTATCAGGGTCAGCGCGGGGCTTCCGGATCCAATTCTTGAGATGCTCGTCCGCCTGCTCACGGAAGCGAGTCAGACATATCGCGAGACGGTTGGGGTCCTGGAACTTGAGGCGATATGCGCATAGGTAGATGTGTTCGCTTCGCTCTTGGTCTCCATTGCGATGCTGTTGCCGGCGCTTACTGGGCGACAGCGTTAGGTCTGGGATGTGTAGCTGAAGTTGAAAATCGGTGCTTAGGGAGCGAATTGTGCGATCGAGTTCTTCTTTGGCTTGCTCTCCTTTTCTAGGCGAGAGCTGACTAGCCATGACAACCGGCGCTATAAGCCAAGAATGAGAGTCAAAACGGTTGAAACAGTCAAATGAGTGAATGAGGAATCTGTGATGAGAGCATGAGAGCAGAGCCTAGAGTCAAGTGAAATTAGCGCGCGACAATTGAGGGCGGGAGATGCGCTCAGCTTGCGCTGGGCTGCGCAGAGGCTCAGCCAGCCAGAGCTGCAGGCCGTACAATTGTGATTGAAGCGTCCCTTAACAAACGGAATGCTTCATAAGCGTTTGAGTCCTCAGTCTCGTTGTCGAAAGCGTTCAAACGGCTGCAACGAATTTTGGTCCTGAAAGACGGTGATGGTTCGTTGCAGCAAAACAGCTCTATTCAGCAAATCAATACACAGCCTCGTGAACCAAGTCGAGTCCAATGCTGGATCATGCAAGAACAAATTGGTTATCACAAAAATATGGTGATTGGACAGTGGAGCATGGTCGAGCGCAGGTGTTGGAGAGAAGTTAAGGGACTTGAGACAGGCAGTGAATGGGAGGCCCCCACGCAAAAGAAACAGAAAGACGAGACAACAAAAAAGGACGAGAGATAGGGCGATTCATGGTAGATTGAAGTTGCATTGATTAAGTGCTAATAGGGACTGTCGATAATTGAGAAAATGAAGCTGAAATGATAGACAAACTAACGATTAATCGTGTCGTCTCTTGTCTCTTTACCCTAGAGGCGACATCATGAGGTGACTGGCTGTGGCTTGCCTCACGGATTCGGCCTCAGTTTATCCGACCGGTGGCTTCGGGATGTCGGTACCCAGACCAGTCTCGTGCCCACTCAACAGCCAACCATAGAGACAAGAGACAGCCTAGAGACAGAGAGAATCGAAAGGTCAAAAGATCAGCCGCCAAGTACATTCTTCCCCTTCTTTATTACCTTATTAATACCAGCCCGATCCTGAACTAAAGCCAATTCGAAAAGCCGAGCCGACCCCGCTCGTCAGCACCGCAATCTTCCCCTCTCTTATCGCTATCGCATGGGAGACTCTCGGAGTTCGGCATTCGTAAACCCTCATCTGCAATCATAACATCACATCGCAATTGCTACCGCGACCTTTGTTTGGCTCCACGGCTCGTCTCTGAGCCCATATCCCCGATTCACCATGGCTGAGAACCCTAGTCCAGATGAGCGGGTAGCCATTGATGACCTGACCCCAGAGGAGGCCAATCGAATCATACATTCCCATCGCAAGGTTCGCTACGGTAAGACGTGTTGTGAATAACCTCAATTGGGGAATTCCATGGCTCATCATCACGTTAGGTACTGCATGTTGGCCCTGCCGCCAGAGAAAAGTCAAGTGCGACAATAAACAGCCTTGTGAGAACTGTGTCAAGAGAGAGCATCCAAGACTATGTTCCTATAAGCCCAACCGCTCGTCAACCTCAAAGCCATCGGGCTCTGGTGCACCTTCAGAAGCAAGCCAAGGCATCGCCAGTCGCAAGAGGACGCTTTCATTCTCAGAGGCTCCTCGCGACGAAGGAGTGCGCAAGGTTGAGCGACAGGACAGTTGGCCACGCACCCTTGGTGAGTGTCCGAACATCCGGGTCATGCCACTGTTCATACGACTAATAAACAACACAGCAAGCATCGATGAACCCGAAGTGGCAGCAGACCGTTACGTTGGGCAGAACAGTATTCCTGCTCTACTGCGCGAGCAGTCTTCACCCGTTCACAAAGGCGACGGTCTTGACATTCGACAAGACATGAGGTCCATTCTCGGCTTGGACACATCGGCGCCTTTCCCGCTGATGTCGTCGCATCACCTTCAGAAATTGACGCAGGATATATCAACCGAATTACCTTCCGACCGCGAGGTTATGAAGTGAGTATTCGCATTTGCCCTCTGCTGTGGCGAGATCGTAAGCTGACGAGCCATTCAGGCTGTTCCGCACATACAAGGAAATACCTCAGCCTTTTTGGGGATTCGTTATGGACATTGATGACCTCGAGGCCAAGCTCATGACTTACTTAGAAGATCGTTCACGAAATGCGACGAGCGGTAGCAAGTCCACCAAGCCCGTTACAGCATCATGGCTAGCAATACTCTTTGCTGTTTTGGCCGTCGGATCACAGTACCACGAATCGCCATACCATATCCGCACCCGAGACTCTCAGCGCTTCATTCAGATATCATTTCACTTCCTCCGACTGGGCAACTTTCTTCTTCGGTAATGCAACCTGCCAACTTTGACAAACTTGGACTGACACATTGCAGACCTTCTTTCGACTCCATCCAAGCTCTTCTTCTCACATGTTTCGTTCTTCTGAATGATATGAAGGCTGAAGCATCATGGGCGCTGATGGGATTGACCTGTCGTCTGGCCCAGTCGCTCGGTCTACACAGAACACCACGTAACGAGAGCCGCGATTGTACACCGCCAAACACCCAATCCAAAGAAATGGTGCGAAGAAGATTATGGTGGAGTGTTGTATGGCACGACACCTTGACGTCGCTATCCTTTGACAGGTGAGTATTGAGTATTATATGTTGATGGCTCACCTCTAATAATGTTAGGTCTCCAATGACCAACTTCCCATGCTGTCCGATCCCCGTCATGGCACCGACACCAAACGGCAACTACTCATACCTCGAAACGATGTACCATCTCATGGAAATCATTTCTCGTCGCCTGAACCCCGACGACATGATGAGTGCTTCATACTCTCAAATCATCGACGACTGCGAAGCCGTAGAGACTCTCCGAAGCCGCACGGCACCACAACTACGAAACAAAGAAATTTGCAAGACAGCCCTCGACCGGCTCCAACACTATGCAATCCGCCTCCACACATCATTTGTCATCTCCGTCGCATGTCGCCCAGCACTTCGAAAGGACAGCGAATTCGAACCTGAGCAGCGAAAGACGCTAGCAGATCGCTGCAAAGACAACCTAACCGAAACCGTCAGGATGTTCCTCGCCATGCACCAGCTGTCCTCCATCCCAACGCGAAGCTGGGCCTTCACGTATCACGGCCTATCATCAGCTCTGCTCCTTGGCATACTATGTGAGACAAAGACGGATCCAGAGGTTCGACAGTTACAAGGGGATCTCATCGCTGCCCTCTCTGCCACTGCTGCCAAGGACGTTAGCTCCCCCGAGCCGCATGTCATGACCACCGACAAGGACATTGAGCTCTCGGGCCCACTGTACCGCGCCCTCACGGCCCTCAAGAACATTTACGACCATGGCTCTATTGTCCCGTCACATCTCAAGAAAGAAGGCGACGCCTCTGCCGCCGGCAGCGGGAGCCGGACGCCCCTTAACCCCTTTGGCAACCCAGGCCAACTTCCCGGAAATGGCAATTCAATGTTTCGCAACGTTTCCCAGAGCGCGGACCCCAGGGAGGACGCAGCGCTTGCTATGGCTGAGATGCAAAACGGAGGAGCTTCAATTCAAGACTTTCCAGGGTCAGTATTCTATTCTTCTCCATTTGATGTAACCGTTTCTAAAAGTGTGTCTAGTCTTGCGTACGGTCAGATGCCAAACGGGAACCTGAATCTTGACAGCATGAACGCCATGAACGTCGATCCTACGCAATACATGGCTCCCATGGACCTCTACGAATCTATCTGGGGTGGTATGTCATTTCCTATCTGTCATGCTTCTCTTTTGAACAACCCCCGAAAAACTAACTCGCCACAGAATCGCCGGACCCGTGGAACACGGGAATGGACTCGCTGAACTTTGACTTCCTAGCCCAGCCACCGCCAGGCCAGCCCCAGCAGCAGTTTTACTTCTGAACATAACCAGTCCTGTTACGGTATTGTCTACCGGGTGACGAACCCGCCAGGAGGGAGAAATTTGAGATGTTTTGATCAGATTGAGATTGTACGTTATCATGTAATGGCGTCAAAGGGGGAAGCTTAACGTTTTGACTTTTCTCTATTTGAGTTGTAAAAAACACAACTGAGCGATAAAATCAGGGCATTTCATACATAATATTCAAGTCGTTACTCTTTTTTCCGGTGTGCTCTTTTCTTTAAAAACCCCCCAAAAACCGAGGTCAGCCAAGCCTCATCCGGAGCTGAGAACCCTTTTCCGTTCCGTCACGGAAAGGGGGAGGCAAAAAAATACAAATCGTCAGAGCTCTCTTTGATCGTTCAAAACGGACCCCACGGAAAGGGAGGGAACGTTCAGATCGCCGCGGGAGCCAAAGGAACCGGAGGTTACACAGACCCCAAGGGGGAATGCTAAACCGTCTCGGCGGTGACATCTCCGGGCGACGAATCAATGTCTTCATCATCCGATTGCAGTGCCTGAGGGGAAGGGTTTGATATAAGCTTTTCGTGTTATTCCTCCTTTGGGCAAAGGGGACCTGACCCTGCGTCTCGACACAACGGTCCCTTGCCCGGAACGGGGGGGAGGAAGCGAATAAGTAATCGCCAAGAGTGAGGCTGTTCAGGTCTATTTCTTGCGACGGGATGATGTGGCGACGATCTTCTTCTTTAGGTGCTTGGGCATCTTCTCCTTGCGCTTCTCGCGCTTAGCTTCCTTGACGGCTTGTTTATGGGCCTGGAGAGTTATTGGTCAGTCAAGTTCCTTGAGGAGAATGGGTGTTGAGATACAAACCTTCTTCTCATCCTTGTCCTCGAAGCGACGGCCGCGGGGAGGACCCTTTTCGAAGTTGGCCTCGTCGTTGGAGTCACCTGAGAGAGATGCGCCTTCATCGTCAGAGTCGGATGTAGAACCTTGATCCTCTTCGCCATCTTCACCGTCCTTCTTGGGAGCGATGACCTGGTCTGCCAGTAGATTACTGTAGACAAGATCGTTACCTTCACCTTGTGTCACCTTCTGAGCATCCTTCTCAATATCGTAGACTTGCTCTAATGTCTGAGGAATGTACTGATTTCTGAACACCTCGTTGTCAACCTCGATCTGAGCAGCCTGGTCTTCACTTGTATCAGCGCGAGTCTCGTACAGAGTCTCGATCGCCTTGGCCATTTCTGGCTCTTCTACAGGACCCTCAGGGGTAGTGATGAAGTTGAAGATAGCGCGGTCAGCGAGCGTATCAACGCCCTTTCGCCTAAAGAAGTCACCCACGTTCTTGATATCCATACGCAGGAACTCAAGGGAGCGAGGATGATCAGGCTCCACACTCTGCGATACATCAATGATGTACAATTTCTCCTTGTGGTAGAGAATGTTGTACTCGCTCAGATCGGCGTGCACAAGACGACAGACCTGATAAATTCGGCGCATGATGCCAAGAAGCTGGACATAAAGCTTATACCACTGCTGATCGACATCGTCGCCCGACAGAGTAGCGTCACGGAGGCGAGGATACGCCCAGCCCTTGCGGTCGCCAAGGAAGCCCATGACGAGAACGTGAAGCTTGAGGCTGATGGGCTCCGGGCAGGGAATACCAGCTGTGTAGATCCTTCGCAAGTTGCGGAACTCCTTCTCCGCCCAGAGTTTAACCATCTTCCTGTTGTTTCCCTTGTCGAAGCCACCCTTGAAACGGTGCTCACCGGTGATGTAACGCTCTCTGTCCTTGAAGCTGAGAATGGCTGTCTTGTAGACCTTGATAGCTCTCTGGGTAGCCTCGCCGGTTTGATCATCGTGGAGGACGGCGCCGTAGACGTTGGCTTCTTTACCGGTGCTGATAGCACCGTGGACTTCGCTAACGAAGCCACGGTTGATCATCTGGAGGAGAATCATGCGGGTGCGCTGGTCGAGGACTTGTTCGCTGGTGGCGCGGTCGGCCTTGTCCTTGTCCTTCTCGACATCTTGCTTGACAGTGTCAAGGCGAAGCTTGGCGGCGTGCTTTGATAGGGCGGATACTTGATCGTCGACGCTGGCAAAGGTATTCGCAGTAGGTTTCTGCTGATTCGAACGAGCAGCGGCGCCGTCGGCGTTGCGCTGACGGTTATAAGATTTTGTCAAGTCGCCCGCATCAGCAGACCACTCATTGTCGTCGAAGTCCTCCTCGAAAATATCATCAAAGTCATTATCGTCTTCTTGCTCGACAAGAGCAGCACCGTCGTCTTTTTGGGTCTGGAGTTCGCGGGGTATTTCTTCTGTCTGTTCGTAGCCCTGGTTTGCTGTATATTGGTAGGGAGGCTCGTGAGGAGCAGCTGGTCCTGCCGCGGGATCCATGATGAATAATTTGCAATGGGATTTAGCGAGATTGCAAAATATGTCGATTATGTTGGCGAAAACAAATTCGATGAAGGCGTTGTGGAATTTTTGTGCAACCTTGTTTGTTACCGCGGGGTTCAAAAAAACGTTATCTTATCAGTGGATGTGTCTACCAGGGTTCACTCTAACGTTCTACAAGTAAGATGATTCTTGGCAAATTTGAGAATTGTTATTGAATATTTTATATGAAATTTTGCCTAATTTTTCTGAACATGTGCCAAGGCAGATTAATCATTTTTACTCATATTGATGATCTAGATGGTCTCAATTTCGCTTCTGCCTGATGTTTTCTTCTTGGAGGGGACTGTCAGTGGAGATGCCGCTGTATCTTGGTGAGTCATGGAGGGGTAATTTTCAGTGGAGGAGTCATGAGATGAGCCATCGATGATGACTTCACATCGAACCTCGACTGCCTTTGTCATCAAGTCTAGTATCGTGAAGAGAGAAGCACGATGACTACGAGAGTAAATGACTACAAGCATCGTCACATCATAAATTCTTAGGCCTAAAACAGAAAAGCACAGACATGACTGTTGAGTGTAAAATTAGAACTCGTAACGACGCATCTGTTTACAGTAATTCAATGAAGAAACTTGTATGCGAATCTTGATTGGACCTCTAACTCTACTGAAAAGTCAAGAGCCTCAAAGCGGAAGGGACCGAGCCTTTGTTAAGCACTGGCCAATGGCTGCCACTTTACTCCCTTCGGAGCATTTCCCCCAGAACCGCAAGAGACGGCTCACACCTCAACACCACCGCTAACATCACCATATCGAGTCAGTGCATTCCCGCTCTCCGACAGCTCAAGCCACGACCATCTCTAGTTGGCACTAATATGAGGTTATCTACGAAACCACGGAACCGACAATTTGGGATACGGCCCGGATGAGAGATTTCCGTCCAAGACTCGTCGGTCTGTGATCTTGGAAGATGATGCACGAGAAGATGTTGCTGTCATCCTATGACCTGGGCGCCATTTACGACAGATTTACGAAAAATGCAGGAACAGAACTGGGCATGACGTAATTAAATCGACCAAGACAGAAACAACAACGTTGTTGTAGATCTAATGATCTGTCACTGATGATCATCAAGGGGGCAAGAAAACAGCGAACCTTATATCAGGGTGTCAAAATAAACTCAGCAAAAGTTATCCTAAGCTTAGACTATATTACCTAAGTCTTTCTGTCATTTAGGATCGAGGACATTTGTTTTCTTTCCTCCCCTAGCCATCCCAACTTGTTCACCTGGTCCGTCGATCTTCGCACCCAAAAAGTTTCAAAGCAATCGTTTTTGTAAGTCTCAAGCAGATTCTTCGCCGATATGCACGCACACGCAAGACCCTGACAACTGTAATTGCGGCGCACGCCTTCAACGTCAAGATGGGGACCCTTCACGACAAACGCGGACAAATCAGACGCAGGTACCAGGAACCAAGAACGGACAATTTGGGTCATGTCTCGGTCATGGCTGCTCTGCCGTGCTCGTGGCATTCATTCTAGGGTCTAAAATGTCTAGTCCCAAGGCCCCGGAATGCAGATGCCAGGCCATACCATACTCGATCCAGATGCATTCCACCCAGAACCCATCCTCTTCACGGGCCACATTCCACATTAAGCTCTCCAGCATGGCTTCACTTAGCCCCAGGCTTGCCCAGAATGCCATGCTATGGATCTCGAAGTGCCTGGAAAATAGCCTTTGCCCTCGATCCGGAACACTCAGCCCGCCTCTTACAATGGATCGTTGCTGCTCCCATTGTCTTGAAATATGAGGTCCGGCCCCCTGTCCTCCTAATACATCCCCATCACTACTATCTCTCACCTACCCATCATTCACGATGAAATTCAGCACGGTTTCCTTTCTCCTCCTCGCCGGCTGTAGTACGGGTATTCCTCATGAAATCCGTGGCGACGTGTACGAGGTTAAGAATCCCTTCTCACCTAATGCTGTTGACCCTGAGGTAGAAGGTGTGAAGGGTCTGCAAGACCGGGATATAAAACCCAGGGATGTATCCGATAACGACCCCTTAAAGGCACGTGGAGATGTCTATGAGGTCAAGAATCCTTTTTCACCCAACGCTGTTGATCCAGAAGTTGAAGGAATTAAAGGCCTGCAAGAGCGGGACATTGATCCCGAGGAACAAGAAGAGGAGGAACTTGGCAAGACACTGCGAGGTCGAGCTATCGATCATGAGAATGATCCCGACTCGGCTCACCTCAAGCCTAGGGCTGGTGGAGAAAAGGTCAAGATGGACCAACTCACCAACTCGCGCTACAAGAAGCCTCATGCCGAAATTGCCCTCATCCAGGCATACAACAAATACCACAAGCCTTTACCCGCGAAGCTTAAGAAGATTGCTCAGCATGAGGCTGCCCTCATCAACAACAAGCTTGGTTAGTCTCGTCACTCTGGTCAATGAACACGACTAACACTTGCCAGGAATGAAGGGAACTGCTTCGGCAACACCGCCTCAGTACTACG
Source organism: Fusarium udum (assembly GCA_013186905.1). Classification (NCBI taxonomy): domain Eukaryota; kingdom Fungi; phylum Ascomycota; class Sordariomycetes; order Hypocreales; family Nectriaceae; genus Fusarium; species Fusarium udum. The sequence continues at coordinate 7,219 of JAAQPG010000251.1, read as the reverse complement.
ATTCACAGTATGTAGTTCCTGTCAAGATTGGTACTCCAGCTCAACAAACATACCTGAATTTTGATACTGGCTCATCTGATCTGTAAGTTGTCTGTCTTTGGTCAACAATGTTCGTTGCTAATTGTCTCAGCTGGGTGTTTTCTACAGACACATATCAACCTGACCAAGCTGGTCATATTCTCTACAAGCCAGACAAGTCATCGACTTCCAAGCGACTAAATGGTCAGACTTGGAGTATTAAATACGGTGATGGCACTGGTGCTAGTGGCATTGTCTACACCGACAAGGTCCAAGTCGGAAAGACCTATGTCAACAAGCAGGCCGTTGAGTCTGCTACTGAAGTCTCAGACGGTATCGCTGCAGACAAGTTCTCACACGGAATCATGGGTCTCGCCATGTCAAGTCTCAACACTGTCCGACCTACACCTCAAAAAACCTACTTCCAGAACGTGCAGGACAATCTAGCAGTTCCAGTCTTTACAGCCAATCTACAGAAGGGCAAGGCTGGAAACTACAACTTTGGATATATCGACCAGGGCGAGTACTACGGTAGCATTCAATTCGCCAAGGTCACGAAGAACAGTCCTTGGTGGCAGCTCAACATTGAGGGCTTCCGTGTCGCGCAGGGTGCACCGTGGCACAAGTACAACTACTCCGCCATCGTCGATACTGGCACCACTCTTCTTCTTCTGCCCAGCTACCTTGTCAACTTTTACTACAAAAAGGTCAAGGGCGCTTACGTCGATCAAGACTACGGTGTCTGGGTGTTTCCCTGCTCAGCGAAGCTCCCCAGCTTCTACTTTGGCTTCGGCAGCTACCGTGGCAAAGTCCCCGGAAACTACATCAACTACGGCCGTCTCACCTCCACCGTCTGCTACGGTGGCATTCAGAGTTCCGACGGTATTGGATTCGCCATTCTGGGCGACATCCTCCTCAAGGCGCAGTTTGTCGTGTTCGACCTCAAGGGTCAACGTGTTGGATTCGCCAACAAACTCACAGTCAGCTCATAAGGCCATCTCATTTGAAACACTGTTCTTTCGTGATCCTCATTCACTACTTTAGCAAGACTACAATCTTTTTCCTAGAGTCGTGAAATCATCATTGTTTTTCTTTGGTTTGCTGCATTGGGAAGCGTGGGCGTTCTTGTTGGGTAAATCGGTGCCTGCATTTACTACCGTATAGCTCAGAGTTTAATAAAAAGCCGACCAGGCCTTTTTCGTATGATTTGCATTTCGAAAATGAAATAAACTCCATCTAAATTCCGCATTTGTCATGCTTGCCCCTGGCTTGGAAAACATGGCTTGTCGATGGAATTCGATTATTCAGCTGCCGGATATTGAATGAGCAATGTAGATCACGGGCCCTTGGCATTTAACCTTGTTTATTGATGATGTGAGTCTTTTGTTCTTACAAATATAATAACAAAAATCGTATTAATCTCATGGTCTCGGAGTTTGACATGGAGATAGAGGAGTTGCTTACACCCTACGCCAAGGCTATTCGTTCACCCCGCGTTAAGGCTCCGCCAAGATGCAGATCCAGCCTCATTCTCGTCCCTTCGAAAGTAGCATTCACGACGTAATCATCATGCAGCACAGAATTAAACTATAGCCTAAAATACTACTTATTTCTTCTAAATATGACGCCCGAAACGCCTCTTGAACTCTCCATCGAGAACTTGCAAGCCCTCAATCGTCTCAACGATCCATCCATACCAGTACCTATGACGCCCCAAAACATCCTCATCCTCGGCGCCGGGGAACTAGGCCTCTCCATCCTGGAAGCCCTCACCTCACACCCCAAGCGTCAACGCTATTCCGTTCTTCTACGTCAAGCAACACTTGACTCTGCTGCTCCTGAGAAGAAGAAACTAGTCCAGCACATTCGTGCCCTCAACGCAGGATTTGAAGCAGCTGATGTCGTCAACGCGAGCGTTGAAGAGCTAGCGTCCATCTTTGAGAAATACGATGTTGTTGTGTCTTGTAATGGCATGGGCTTACCGTCTGGAACGCAGCTCAAGCTTTCAGACGCCGTGCTTAAAGCGGGCGTTAAGAGATACTTTCCCTGGCAGTTTGGGATGGACTATGATATTATCGGGGAGGGGAGTTCACAGGACTTGTTTGATGAGCAGTTACAAGTGCGCAAGAAACTGAGAGCGCAGAAGGATGTTGATTGGACGATTGTGTCGACTGGACTGTTCATGAGCTTTCTGTTCCTCCCAGACTTTGGGGTCGTTGATCTCGGGAATAAGATCGTCAGAGCGCTTGGGAGCTGGGATAACAGAATCACACTCACAACACCAACTGACATCGGGCGCGTCACGGCGGATATAGTCCTCGACCCACGGGGTATATCGCACCAAGTTGTGTACACAGCTGGAGATACTATATCCTACGGCGAACTGGCAGATCTACTAGATGAGCATTTTGGAACCAAGTTCAAGCGCGAGGTGTGGGATCTGGAGGAGTTGAAGAGACAGATGGAGAGGGAGCCGAGCACGATGGTCAAGTATAGGGATACGTTTGCGCAGGGCCGTGGGGTAGCGTGGGATAAGAGTGGGAGTGTTAATGAGGAGAGGGGAATTGAGATGGTTGATGTGAGGAAGTATCTTGAGGGAATGGATGTCAAGTCAGATGAGTGATGGGTGCTCTGAAGTGGACGATGAGTGGTGAGTGTTACCCTACGGTTATGTGAGTGTCTGCTTTGGGCGTTGCACATTCACCTTGTATGAGGGTAACAGCGGTTAGAGAAAATGCAATATTGATTCTGAGCTGAAATGCAGTCAATCACAAGATTTGAGAGCAATGTCGACATACAGTGTATTACAACATCTACAGCCTCCCGGCTCGTCCGTCCAGCCGCCGTGACATCCGGGTGTTATCGGGATATCCTCATTGGGGAAATTGTCTTATCACCCCATAAACAAGCTCCTCCAACAGAAGCCGTCTTATCTTGCACCGTGATCCTATCTCATCGTTATCGTTGGTTAACCCAGTTTCCAAAACCGAAAACAGCTCCACGGCGATCAAACATTCTCGTCGTCACCCGCATTGAGCCAGTAACATCATCTGTGATTCCCTGTTTCTTCATCCATGTATTTTTGGTCATCGGGCACAACTCATTCGAGAAAAGAACCTTGGTAGAATACACTTCCCTTCTAGGCAGCTCTAGGTATCAATGCACTATAACCACAGCGACTCTATACCTCTGCCCATGACGACACCCTCTTCGTTCTGCTTATCGTCATGAGTCCTACATCCACCAACCAATCAGAACCGCATCACACGGACGTTGCCTGTCAAACCCATCATGCGCCTCGCTATGCCTCGTCGATAAGGCTTCCCCAACAATGGACGACCCCCAAGTTTTGTTCTTATTCGCTGCGCCACCTCGGTTATCTTGGCCTTGTAAGACGACGCCCGGATCAAGCAAGCAATGCAGAATGAGTCACGTCACAGGCCGAGGCAGCACTGTACTTTGTTGTTGCTCATAACAAAGATGAGACAAAGGCGTAATACAGTGTAAGAGCCTAGTCTAACTAGGTTGGTAGTACGCCATCCGCAGTCCATATGACTCCTCCGGCGGCCAATCACGACGATATCGCCCCGGATGAGATGATATCGTATTAATACACCCTCCAGCCTTCGACTCTTCCAGATACCTCTTTCATATTCCCTAATCTCGCGCCCTTTAGTGTTCAAGCACGCAACTTTGCGCCTTTCTTGACAACATAACATCTTTACTCACAACATAGTATCCTTCACTTGTACAAACCCTTGTTCCATCTAATCTAACCTACTTATACTACGCCTTCAGCCCATCCATCATGGACGTCTTACTCAACAGTGCTGGAGACTTTCCAGCTGCAAAGCATTTTCCTATCAATCCTCCCAGCACATTAAAGACCCGCGCCCACCTAAGTCGAAACCACTTCGTCCGCGCCACAGCAAAGCGTCAGTCCCAGCACAAAGGCGCCAACCTCTGCCGCGAGACCGGGTTTCCCTGCACGACTTCGAATTTCGGAGAAGCGCATTGTCTGCGCTGTGGACAACAGGATAGCACAAACGGAGGCGCGCGCCGTCCCCAGCTCGAAAAGATTCTTCATTACGAGATCTCGACGGGGAACTTGCAGCGTGCGAATCCACGATGGACACACGTCCATCGGAACCGCATGGCCCGGAAACATGACCACTCCAGTCTTGGTGGTTCTTCCGATGAGGTCGAGGGGCGAGATCTAGCAAATAGCAGGATCTCTCTGCCCGTTGACCGATTTCGACTCGTGAGGAGGCCTACGCTTGAGAGGGAGGAGGCATTCCGCGATGCTTCGACTGCGAGGGGGAATGTGTACCTAGGCCGAAAGATGCCCATGACGGAGGACGATGAAGTCGCTGAGCTGTATCGCATGGGCCTGCTGTACGACGACGAGCAGGTTAGGGGCTCGGGCTTCAGCCTTGACAGTATCAAGCACGAAGAACCAACCTACTCCATCCGCCCAGCCAAGCAATCCCGCAAGAAGCGCGCTCAGAGCTTCAGCTTCAACCAGCCTCTTCATCTCGATCTCTCCTTCACAGACCTCGGCGGTTCCCAAGCCCTCGCTCAAATCCTCTCCTCCTCCGACGACACAGCCCCTTCTACCACACCATCACGCACATTCGCTCCTCTGCGCGTGATATACGAACTCGACGGTTCAAACCCCTCCTTCGACGTGGATACGTCGCAACCGCCCGATTTGATCTCAGATTATGATTGTGTTTCGGACAGTGAACTCGATGATTTACCCTCTCAGCAGGAATTTCTAGATAGTGCAGCTACGCCTGGTTCGGAGACGTGGGTGGTGCTAGGTGACGACTCGTAGCAGGTCCGAACTCGGAATACACATTTGTGGTTCTGAGTCAAGATAGCGATGGGAGAGCCTCATCGTCGGACTGGTCCTCATTTAAACTTGGCGCTGCTTGGGATGTCTTCCTGAACTGGGCGTGAGGCGCTGGTGCTCGCAGAAATTGCTTGAGCATCGCGATGGAGTTACTTACGGGTAGCGACCAGCTTGCATAGTCGAAGCGAGTGCTGTTTCTTGTTTTGAATTGGTCCTACGGGACTTGGATATTGTTATTTATATAGCGCAATTGATGGCTCAGACTTGGTCTGGACTTGTACTATCTTCTCAACATTTGACCGATACATGTGCCTCTGTGATCATTATGATTGTGACACGACTGAGGAGTTATTCGCCGTGTAAGATCTTTTTGACCGGTCTGTGCCTAACTCCGTCTGGCAATGGCAGCCAGATGTTCAGCCTAGTCTCTAGGATATAGTAGAACCTTTAGCATAGTAGAAAAAAATGGATTTGTGATTGCGAATGTATATTGCATTGTTGTTGGTTCAAGGCCCTGCCGCCCATCCGTTCACACGGCAAATCGGCATATACTTGCAAGCTCATAACCAACAACGACCTTCCTGATCTAGTTCAATTGAGCATCAGTAAGTCCCAAGAGAGAAAAAGTTTCGAAGAGATTGATGGATAGTGTCTTATCGTAGCTGCGTGTGCCTGTGCCGATGTGACACTAACTGTTCGCCCTCACACTTTCGGGCGTCATCCATTGGCGACACAACCAACGACGTTGAGCCACGAAGAATGATCTTTGATGAAAATAGCCTGAGTACAGATAATTTCGTGCATCAAGTCAGCGGCACCTTTTCCCCCATCCAACCTCTAGATGATTCCGCCCCAGCACCAAAGTCTCCGACCGGAGATATTCAGGATCTCTCCGTAGAATGTATATAAGCCAAAGAGCCACCATATCCTATTATATAACAAATACAACTAACTTCTGAACCTCTATCCCTTCTCGTTAAATCATAATGTCATCTAAACTCTACGACGTCCTCATCATCGGCGGCGGTCCAGGTGGTCTTGCCATGGCATCCGCCCTCGCTCGCCAAGTCTACACAGCGCTTATCCTCGACTCAGGCGTGTATCGTAACGCACCTACAAAACACATGCACAACGTCCTCGGCTTCGATCACGTTGAACCATCTGTTTTCCGTAACAAAGCTCGTGAAGATCTTGAGAAGCGGTATGAAAGCATCGAGTTCAAGTCCACAACCATCACAACCGTTCGCAAAATAGACGCTGGTGTGTTTGAAGCGGTTGATCAAGATGGCAACGTCTATCAGGGAAAGAAACTCGGCTTAGGTACCGGGGTGAAGGACCTCGTTGAGGAACAGCCTAAGGGATATGCTGAGTGCTGGGGGAAGGGAATGTAAGTACACGCTTTGAGGGTGAAACGTACCTTGCTAATTTTGAAGTTTTCACTGTCTTTACTGCCATGGCTTTGAGGAGCGAGGGGCAGAGAGCGTTGGTGTCTTTGCAGGCGGGATGCTCTCCAGCGCCGGCATGCTCGCTCACGTAACACCCATGGCCAAACGCCTCTCCCAGTCGGTAACAATCTACACCAATGGCGAAGCCTCTCTCCCGTCAACCATAAAGGCAAAAGTACACAGCAGTAAAGTGCACTACGACACCCGAAAGATCACATCCTTCGCCCTCATCAACGGCGGTCCTGCTGTGGAAATTACCTTTGACGACGGCTCCTCCAAGACCGAAGGCTTCGTGGTAAGCCACCCTAATGTCGCACAAGCAGCACCGTTTGCGGAACAGATGGGACTGGAGAAGACGGCAACGGGTGAGATTAAAGTTAATGCGCCGATGAACGAGACTAGTGTGGAAGGTTGTTTTGCATTTGGTGATGCGGCGACTGTTATGAGGAGTATTTTGCAGGCGATGCATATGGGTGGTTTTGCAGCTGTTGGGATGGCGATGCAATTACAGCATGAACTAGATGAGAAGGATGAGCTGTGAGAATAATTGCAAATAGATCCATGCTTGTTATTTGTCAACCTGCTTACCTTGGATCTGGTGCTAATGCAGCTTGTCTGCTCTGTGCCTATTGGCTGCATCTACGGAAGGCCAAATTAACATCTATGCTAAAATTTATCTTAAGGGATTTTTTTTATTACACTTATTCTAATATAGTACTATAGGCCTTATTAGGCTTCTAGGTATTATTATATTATTATATTAGATTTTATTACTATAATATAATATTAAAGAAGGAAAGTAGTAGCCTTATTTTATATATACTTCTATAGACTTATAATACTTTATTTAACTTTAAAACCTTTACTTATATTTCTATAACTATAGATTATATTAAATTCT
>JAAQPG010000249.1:0-71937 GCA_013186905.1 Fusarium udum | reverse complement strand
AGCTTATAATACTAGCTTATTTATAATATAACTACTTAATAGCTTAAACTTATTAAATTTAAATATTATTATAAGTGTTTTTATACTTACTTATACCCTTTTTTAATAATAAGGTTTACTTATATTAGCTAATACTTTATTATTAAAGCACATCTTCTAGCTTGCATATACCTTACAACCACCTCTTGTCAATAAGCAAAACCAATAGGATAACTTAAATATACCGGCAACGAATCACGGTCAAAGGAGTTTGGTGATCCAAACAGCCGCCAGTCAGCTTATCATTGCATTGCTAAGTGCTATAACCCGACCCGTGAGGCAATTGGTTGGGGTAATGGTTGTCTGTGTCAGCGCGTCAGACGTGGCACCGAACCTGGCTTAGCCATGTCACATATGTGACACTCACAGCAAACAATGAAGACTTACGCGTCGATGAGCGACAACAGCATTGACCACGCGTTGCACGTTTGCCAGAGGTCCCACGTCAGAGTGGAGAGTAAGACAGGATCAGACGCAGGGATAAGCCGCCAACAAAATGTTCGGGGATAACGTTTTGTTGGGTGCTGGTGACTATGAGTCGCCTTTATGGAGCCAACAGTCCCAACGTCAACGTTCTCAGATCTCACGTCTTGCGACATATTCGCCTCCCGACACTGAAGGCTTGCCAGACTGCTGCAATCGTCTCCAATATCGCCTTTTGTAGCCCTACGATAGAATGGCGCATACCTCAGGCATTACGCCTTTATATCAGGTGTTCAAACCACCTTTCACCATCGAATCGCCTGGATACGAGAAGAAGGTGAATGAAACGGTTCCCCGTCGACACCCAAGAGCTCGCGATGGCCTGATTGAACGCCCATCAGAAGATGTTCGCACTGTTTTCGACATCATTCGCCGCAGCGCACGACTGTTCCCCGAAAGCAATGCTGTTGGTTCTAGAAAGCTGATTCAGCTTCACAAAGGAACATACCAGTTCGACAAGAAAGTAGACGGCAAGGTGCAGAAGGTGGAAAAGGAATGGACATACTTTGAGTTATCTTGCTATTCTTTCTTGACGTACAAGCAATATGAGAAGCACTGTCTTGAAGTCGGCTCAGGCCTACGAAAGTTGGGGCTTGGTCGAGGTGATAAAGTATTTCTGTTCGGGTCCACGAGGTATGAACAGCATCTCCAAAGCGTTTTGATTACAGTCTGACCAGCTCTACTTAGTGCGCAATGGATTGCCATGTCGCATGCTTGTGCTACCCAATCCATGTCAATCATCACAGCGTACGACTCCCTTGGATCGAGTGGCCTTGAACACAGTCTAGTCCAAACCCAAGCTGAGGTCATGTACATCGACCCATATCTGCTCAAAACTGCATCAGAGCCTCTTAAAAAGTCAAAGGTTCACACTTTGATCGTGAATGAAGCCTCCATCTTCGGCGGGTCGGAACTCCTGGAAGAGTTCAAGACCTCACATCCAAAGATCAAAGTGCTTAGCTTCGATGATCTTTGCAAGGCTGGCGAGAGCGAAATGGTAGATCCCGTTTATCCCGATCCCGATGACCTGTATTGTGTCATGTACACTTCAGGATCTGGGGGCGTTCCGAAGGGCGTGCGCATTGCGCACCGCAATCTCATTGCAGGCAGTAAGATGACTTACGTTTTCTTCTCGATACTCGGGGCTGACGTACATTCCAGTTGCCGGTCTTTACACCTGTGTCTCCGACTGTGTCACTCATAACGATATCTTGCTTGCATATCTTCCGCTTGCCCATGTCTTGGAAATGGCTCTCGAGAATCTAGGGTACTATTTTGGCGGTGCCATTGGCTACGGAAATCCACGGACCCTATCCGATACGTCTGTGAGAAACTGCGCTGGAGACATGCGTGAACTGGCACCTACAATCATGCCCGGTGTTCCGCAAGTGTACGAGACCATCAGAAAAGGTGTCATGACTCGACTTAACGCAAGCGTGCTTCTTCGAACCTTGTTCTGGCGTGCCTTGGCATACAAGAGCTTCATGGTCAAGCAAAAATTGCCTGGTGCGTGTTTGCTTGACAGTATCGTTTTTGGCAAGGTTCGAGAGATGACTGGTGGCAGAATCCGGTTCCTCTTCAATGGTGGAAGCGCCATCTCCCTATCGACGAAACACTTCCTGTCCCTCGTTCTTGCTCCGATGTTCACAGGTTATGGCCTCACTGAAACCTGTGCAAATGGGTCATTAGGATCCCCCCTTGAGTTCACCCTCCATTCGATCGGTACAATCCCGGGATCCATCGAGGTCAAGTTGGTATCTGTCCCCGAATTTGGCTACTCTGCCGATACGAAGACACCGCAAGGTGAGATCTTGATCAAGGGCGGGGCCGTTATGTTAGGGTACTATGAGAATGAGGAAGAAACCAAGAGAAGCTTCACTGAAGATGGTTGGTTCAAAACTGGAGATGTTGGCGAATTCGATACCGATGGCCATCTTCGCGTGATCGACCGCATTAAGAACCTGGTCAAGTTACTCAGTGGCGAGTATGTTGCCCTAGAGAAGCTGGAGGCTATCTATCAGGGCGTGCAGGGTATCATGAACGTCATGGTATATGCTGACTCTGACCACTCCCGACCTATCGCTGTCGTGATGCCCAACGAGACCTCTCTTCTCCATATGGCTCGCGAGAGGGGTATTGATGAGCATAGCATGCACATTGATCCTCGGATTCAAGAGATTTTTCTGAAGGATCTCCAAGCAGCTGGGAAGCAAGGTGGTCTGTCGAGTGCCGAGATTGTTGCTGGTATAGTGATAACACCAGAGGAATGGACTCCAGCAAGCGTAGGCTCACCCATATTCCGACACGTGAATCTTGCTGACTGACTACACAGGGCCTTGTCACTGCTACCCAAAAGCTTAACCGGCGGGCTATTAACACTAGATACAAGAGCGAGATCCACGAGGCACTCAAGAACGCTTGAATGAGTTGATGTATATTATAGATGAAGCCACGTACGTAGCTTAGGAGACAAGCTTCTGCAAATGCTTGTTAGTTGTAATGTTGTTGGATGTTGTTGGATCTCGATCTGTATGTTTGAAGAACTGTAACCTCGGGTTTCGAACTACTAAACTATTGTACTAATTCCTTTGACATGTGATTGTTACTATGGAACGGCTACCCCTAGTGCAATATTCGATAAGATATAAGAAATTCGGGAACCCCTCGCCATTACTCGTATCCGAGGTCAATGAAGTTCATGTCTAGGTTCATAACGCAGCACGATCCCGCCGTGGAGAGTGAAGTCCGATTCTGGCGCCAGTCGGTTCGCTTGTGTATCAGCCCATACTTCCTGGGCATGCGCACAAGATCCGAAATGACACAAGAACTCCTCCCGCGAGTACACCCGATCCCTATCATTGAAACCCCATGGAGGGTCTTGACGTCTATTCGTGCGTTCATACTCTTCAACGCGGAACTGGCATCCTTTGCAATTTCTCCCTGTTTCCGCTCTGTCATTACTCAAGTCATACCACGGAAACGCAGCAGCAGCCATATACCGGTAACAAAAGTCATGTCTTATTTCGTCGTGAGATTGATCTTGCGGTTGATGTAATAGTGCCGACTTTGGGATTCTTCGAGAAGAGTCAAGAGATCTGAGCTTCTCAACAACAGGCTTAGCTTGTACAAGGTATCTGGGTCTCTTGACGCTAGGCCACGGCTGTAGAGAGTATTTGCCATAGACAACTCGAAGTTTAGGTCCATAAATCTCTTCAATCTCTTTGCTTGAGCTGTGCACTGCTTTCGCGAACACTTTGGATACCGGGATAGGGAGAACGTGCAGGTCGACAGAGATTTGCAGGCAAGTGAAGCAGCATCGCTGGCAGGTAATAAGATATAAGAATGTTGCAAATTTTCCACAGAGCTCGCACTCGTTGTGGACAAGCGTCTGGTAGAAATGGGCAATTGTGAAAACATGACCTAGCTCTGCCTTCAGCAGTGGTTTCAGTCCCTGAAGTCCATGCTTGACCACAGTTTTATACTCGCGTGATGCTGTCGCTATGCTGCGTGCACGGTTGCTGACGCGTCGGAAACGCAGATATGAGAGAATGTCAAGCTCTCGAAGTATCATGAGAGTTAACTCCTCGGGCAGTCGGCTCAAGATACCGAGACTTGACGATGAGACGCTGTCCGGGGTAGACAGCAGAAATGGTGCATCAATCTTTCGCTCATTCGTCCGTATCAGGACCCTGTCGAACTCCCTCCTGTGGTATGCACAGGCGTCGATAATTGCGTCTCCATCCTCTCCGATGTCTGGGTGAGCTGCCATTACTGTTGATTTCAACAGCAAGGGATGTCTGATGATGAAGGTTACGTGAAATGAACTTTGAAGTAATCGATCCGCAAGTGAGTCTAAGTAGAGCTGTGAGTGAAAACGATCTTAGCGACATATATTGGGCTGACCATTCGATTATTATGTGAACATTGCTCGGCTGTGCAGAAGTCACAAGCAAAGTCAGCCAGGCTTTCCCCGCATTTGGGCTGATACCAGTCGTTGGGTGACTCCAGAGGTGTCTGCCTTTTCAGTCAGCCTTGGTCCTTCACAACGACAATCCTTACTGGATCGTGCATGTCATCCTCAGCCAGTGGCTATACCAACATCATAAACATCTGAGTGAGAAGAAGTTGTAAATCTATGCCTCCATACAAGGCAGGATCTTGTTTCTGCCTCATGAGTAAACGGAATACGCTCGTTTCGTACTAGGGCTTACGACCACTCAGCTACGCCGCACAGCAAGGAATCCAACTGTGATTACTGCCCAACGAACTGGACAGGGAAGCAGTTGAAAATCAACAGCACACTTCATTTCACCAGCTAGTATCCAATTCTGCGTTTCCGTGGTTTGAGGGGCCCCCTGAAGTGAATGGTCTCAAAGACTCATGGACCAAAGAAGCTTGTCTATCCCACCGCCGTCATACCGCTCAGGTATATGGTATTCTAGGGGAATCACACCTTTGATCCCACCTCCATTCTCCTCTTTGAGCTGCGTGGCACTGTCCCGTGACCGTTTTAGTTCACTGATGATATGTGACATGGTCTGAGCATCGTACAAACCCTCCCTTCTGTGTGATGAGGCAAGCATTTGAGCAGCTCTTGTAGCCACTGAATCGTCTGAGCACTTGATTGCCAGTGCGAACAATGGAGCTACAACCCCGGTTTCCAGCGAGAAATTGCGCCGCGGAGTCTTGGTAGCACTGGGAGAGGCGTTGACCTGCATAGTATGCTCGAGCAAGGTCTCAGCCAGATCGAGTATGTGATGAGCGGTTGGATTAGGCGAAGCACCAAACACGCCGTGATCTTGAGGGAACTTTGATTGCAATATCATTTGGCAGACGTGGAAGTGAACCAGAAGTGTTCGAATACCGTGCAAAGTTTGGCCATCGTGTTGATCTCTGTTTTCGAATTCGTTGATGTCTTCAATCCAGGCACTGTAACCCTGCTCCAAAGAAGACCTCTCTTCTAAGATGTCCAAGCTCAGCGACTCCTTCGCTTCCTGATAGAATTCGGCGTTCTTGTTGACAAAATGATACAACCATGCCTGGAGTTTAACCAGTCGTTGCTGAGCATCTCCCAGCCCTAGGAAGCCTTTCCGCGGCGGCAAGAAACCATGATCTGCCTCTTCACATTTGTACTCTGGTGAAGCAAGGATTGGTATCCGGTCGTCTTCGAAGAAGCTGGCTTGCATGTCCAGGCGCTCAAAAATAGTGGTCAAGCTCTCGATCTCCTTGGACTCGTCGGCGAGCTTTTCCCGTTGAGCAGACGCCAGGAGCTTGAGGCCGCTGCTGAGATGTTGGAGTGCCGCATTGCGGTCACCGATGGCGCTTTCGCAGCAATAGAACAAAATGCAGCAGACCAAAGCAGTCCTCGTAGCGCCATCTGATGGCTGAACTATCCGCTTCCCCAGTGATCGTAGAGCTTTGCCATATAGACTCAAGGTTTCGGGACTGGCTACAGATGCTCTGTTTGGACTTGACGATATGTAGTCTAGGTGGAGTGAGCTCATTGCAACCAGGGCCTGCCGCACTACTAGATCTTCGTGTCCAGCCTGAAGCACAGTTTGAGACCAGAAGTCTGATGCCAGAAAACCAGAGATATCCTCCGATCCTTGGACACAGAAGTAGTGGAGTAGTCTCCGGTCTTTCTGACTTCCGGGAATCTTGAACGGGATGGAGTAGCTGGCGATGGGCAAGAGAGCTGATGATGCTGACATCGTAGCTGGGCTGGTTTCACTCTCGGAAGAGGCCGATGCAGCATCGTAGTCACATATCCATCCAGATCGAAGACATTTTGCGCAACTCGGCTTACTCTCATCACACTTTATCCTTCTTTTGCTGCTGGGATGTTAGTTACTAAGTCTCCCCTTTTCTTCTCAAATATAAAAATCACTGGTGGGAGAAAATGATAAGGATACTGACCGGCATGTTTGGCAACCTGTTCTCCTCCTTGGAACGCTGCTTCTCGTTCTCCTCTGAACAGCCAGTGCATCTCGTGAGGCCATTTTTCGGTGTTTCATGGTTCCCCGACTTGGACACTCGGTGGAACTGTAGGAAATGACCCGTAAGCACTAGCGAGCGAAGCGACTGGGGGTTTGCCTGTCTTACCCTGCCATTCACCGGCGCCCAAAATTCAGAGAAGTCGTGAAATTTCATAAACAATATGCATAAGATGAACATAACAAGAAATTATAAGTCTCTCATGATCACAGTGCGATTGGTCCCAGCTCACGCTGAGACCAGTGTAGGTTTACCTATCCTATGGTGCTTGAAAGATACTATCTTATCAGTTGCTTCATTCCGTTTTAGCCGGATATTATGGATCCTTCGATCCTTCAGAATCTCAACTAAACCCCTTGCAGTGGTTCAAGGAGGCCTCATCACAACACGTGACACTTTTTTTGCAATTGAATTGGTATCAGTTTTGTCCCTGCGATAGAAATAATAGACATGGCTTGATTAATTCACTAAAGTGCTCAAGATGGAACAATCGGACGCCAGAATAAGCAGTCCAGAGATCTCTGCATCTCCGGTGCAGCAAAATCATGACATTGAACTTGAAACAGTAAAAAACGCCAAGGAAAATTCATCGTCGAAAGGTACTGAAGCGTTGCAAGTTGATGAAGGCAGGCAGCCAAAGCAGAAAAAGTCTGTGGCCTTCAAATTGGCCTTCATAGGTTTGTCTGCTACACTTTTCGTGTTCCAAGTTGATGCAACAGCACTTGGCATAGCATTGCCGGTAAGATCATCTTCATCTTTCGTACTCCTCTTGTAATCACCTTTGTGCTGATAGTTGTGCCAGACAATAGCCAATGACCTCAAAGGCTCTAGTCTAGAGTCTTTCTGGGCCAATTTATCCTACACACTATGCGGTCTTGTGATGCAACCGGTGTGGGCAAGCATATCAGACGCATTCGGCCGAAAACCACCACTCTATGTCTGTATTGGACTATTCTTTATGGGATCAATCACCTTCGCTGTTGCTCAGAACATGAAGACGATAATCGTGGGCCGTGTACTCCAGGGCTTTGGCGGCGGCGGTATCGATGTTCTTATTCAGGTCATCCTCGCTGACATGACAACACTCGAGGAACGATCAAAATATCTGGGTTTAATGGGTATCCCAAATGCAGTGGGCAATATTCTTGGACCATCTGTGGGAGCTTTATTTTCGACGTATGCCACTTGGCGATGGATCGGATGGATCAACCTCCCAATCCTTGGGTTCGGAACACCTTTGGTATTCTTCTTTCTCAAGTTACGGCCAGTCACGATGGACGCATCGCTTGCTAGCAACATCGAACGCCTTGACTGGATTGGAATGGGCCTCGTTGTCTCTGGTATCACTGTCTTTGTGTTGTCGCTAAGTTGGGCTGGCTCCTTGTTTCCCTGGGCCGCATGGGAGACCTTGCTTCCAATGATTCTGGGTATCTTGGTGCTTGTCGCTTTCGTCTTTTATGAAGCGAAGCCTGTAGCACCAATCATGCCTCATCGGCTGTTCCACTCCATTACTGCCAACATGACATTGCTTGGAGGCTTCATTCACGGAGCCATCCTTGTTTCGTTACTTCAGTACCTGCCTCTAATTTATCAAGCCGTGTATCTGGAAACGCCGATCAAGTCAGCTGTCTTCCTGTTGCCAACATCTATTATCAGCGTGTTCATCGCAGTAATCTCTATGATGATGGTACCGTTATTTGGAGGCTATACGTGGCTACTGAGGCTGTCGTGGGCCTTGTTGGCTCTCGGTACTGGGATTCTGGCAATCCTAAATCTCAGTTCGCCTTCATCGATGCTCTATGGGCTTCCTATAATATGGGGAACAGGTGTTGCTCTTCTTCGACTAAATCTTCTACCGATGCAAGCCAGCGTCAAAAACGTTGATGACACAGGCGTTGCAATCGGCCAATTTCTCACGATTCGTATGTTTGGAGGTTTGATCGGGTTGACCGTCGCCTCTGCAATATTCAACACTGTCTTTGCAAAGACTATCGCCTCAAGCTCGTTTCAACTTACGGGGCCTCTAGCACCTTTGGAGGATGCATCTAAGGCTGTTGCCTTCATCAAAGAACTCAGGTCCTTGAGCATTTCTCAGAGAACACTTGATGAAGTACTAAGAGTCTACCTCGAATGTTTTCGCACGATCTTCTACACAATGGCGGGCTTGGGTGCTTTGGGACTGCTGACCTCAATGTTTCTTGAGGAGATTGACCTCAAGAGCCAAGGCCGTGGCAATCAGCGTTTTGAAGACTAGGACATGGGGCAACTGCCATCAAATAATCAGACAGAAGAGACAAAGCCTGTCTTCTCACATCCCGAGAATGGCCAAATTTAAGAAAGACAATTCTCACATAATTCAATAATGATAGACATAATTCTAGATAAATAATTGTATTTCCAAAGCATTCCCAATCTGACTCTTCTAAAGGCAAAAACTCGTTCTTAAAGTGTCGAGTCTAGTCATGATCAATTTGCGGATCACGACCTTGGCGAAGTGTTTCTGCTCCTTCAACATCCTGTAAGCCTCCTTGGCGTCTGCCAGCTCAAAGACCGTGTCATCATATACAGGTTTGAGCTTCTTGTCATCGATGTATCGTACAAGATCCTTGTACTGATTCTGGGTACCCATGAGGAACCCACGAATAGTGCACGTGAACATGAGAGCGCCCATCACGGGAACGACCTCGGCGTCTTGCGCAACAGCTCCAACGACTTGGATAGACCCATAAGGGCGCACTGCTTCGAGTGACTGCTTGAGTGTCTCATTACCGCCGATATCGACAATCATATCGAAGCCTGCTCCATTGGGTGTCAAAGATCGCGCCTCTTTGCCCCAGCCAGTAGCGTTCTCACGATAGTTGACAATGTGAGTTGCACCAAGCCTTTTCAGCTTCTCTGCCTTCTCTTGAGATGAAGTAGTGGCGACGACGGTGAGCCCGAGGGACGATGCGAGTTGCAGTGTCGCTACACTGACGCCTCCAGTTCCCTGAACCAGGATCCAGGTGTGTGGTCCAATTTGGTCTTTGCCTAGTTCCGAGAGAGCGTTCCAAGCTGTGATCCAGGTGACGGGGAGAGTGGCAGCCTGGAGCCAATCGAGAGACTGCGGCGCGTAAACAAGAGCGCCTTCCGAGAATACTCCATGGGTACGAAGCGTTCCTTTGGTACCCAAGCCGAGCATGGTCGGTACATCTGACATGTTGACGTCAGCATCGCTGCCTCTCTCCACCACCACGTCTGGTGCAGGGAAAGTGATGACTCGATCGCCAACTTTGTAGTCTCTGACAGAAGAGCCAACAGCCTCGACTGAGCCTGTTCCGTCACATAAAGGTACCATTGGTGGGGAGATGGGACCGAATTGCTAAGCTTTGTCAGTTGATGTCAACGCCGACGACGTTGGACGCCTAGATACGTACAGCTGATGCAGCAATGACGAGGTCTCGATAGTTGAGACTGGCTGCATGGAGTTTGACTAGAGCATCATTTGGACCTAACTCATCTTTGAACGGAACGGGCACATTGGTCTCATACTTGAGCGACGTCTCAAAGCCCTGCTGGTCGTTGAGAATCCACTGCCTTGCCATAATGGTATGTTGTGAGGCTCTGGAGATGAGGAGTTGAGGAGTCGGGATGTTATTATTGGGATGAGGAAGTATGTGGTTAATTACGACTGGTGCCCTTGTGTCTAAGTATTCGATTCTTGATAGATGCATTCCTTTCTTGTCGTTGACTCAGCCAGCAGAAAGTTGCGGATCTGCGGGGCATGATAACAAAGCAATCCGCAAGCCGAAGCGGAACAATCCACTGAACTAACATCACCCGTCTTTTTCTCGCCTGTCTTACCTATGCACTACGATTTGCCGAGAGGCTGATCAGGTGTTCCTTGATCCTTCTCATCTCACCCCGACCGTTCAGATCTCCATCTTGCCATCCTGTCGGGACCAATATCGAGTTCCATCATACATAACGCAAATTCGTCGATGTCTCCAGGTTCCATATCCACCATGACCTTATCGTGATCATTCCTGCACATGAAGCCTATGTTGCTCTCCGCACACATCTTTGTCCAAGTGAACGCCGACCTCGCTTCCCAAAGCCCCTTTCTCGTGGTGATGGGTAGGGTCCCGTAACAGGGACCAGATTCAGTCTTGAGCAGCTCATAGCCTGATTGAAGGCCCATGGATACACACCATGTCCTTCGAACAGACTCTGACAGTACCCACGAATGCCAGAGTAGTTGCTCGGGAGAGAACTGGCCCGGGAGCAGCGGTACTGTGAAATACTGCGGGCTAACATTCGTGAGATGGTTCTTGATAATAATATCTCCATTATTAGTGGCCTCGAGAGCATTATCCATCATTTCTTTCGTCCATTCCTGTAGCGCTGGCGCAGATCACCGTCCAGTAGTCGGATCGTACAATAAACCAGGAGTGCTTGTACACGACTTAGGCTATTCAGAACATCTCCAGCTGTGTTTCTGTCGTCCTCAGACATCAATAACCTCTCGGCCTTCTGCTCTGCAATCCGGAGCACCATCTCACTGGTCTCCGGTGTCCTTGACAAATATGAAGACAATGCTGTGAAAGCATCGCTGACGCAGTCGGGAAGACTATTTCTGTAAAGTTCATGATGCACAAACACATTACTTCCGTTTCTTGTCCAATCGCCCAGCCAGTCTCTAGTTTGATATAGAAGCCCCCGAATCATGTCTGTCGTGAGATGCGCCCTAGTTGACTCTCGAATTGGGACTACCCTCCAAGATTCCGGATCAAGGAACCAAGCCACCTTCAGGTCTTCTAATGATATAGTGCCCGGAGTGTTTTGATGGTCCATATGACTGTCCACTCCTATGTCTACCAGCTCAGACCAAGTGTCATTTTGGCCTGACTGCAACAAATGTGGCTCTGGCAAGGCTGCCAACGGGGAAGCTTGCCCTCCACAGTTCTGCGTAGCTTGGTAGACAAAGGTGTTGGGTAAAGGCTCATAGAGACAGTCCAAGCCGCGAAGGTCACAACGACGGCATTTGGGCTGCTGCTTGGTGCACTTCCTCTTGGACGATTGACAGGCCTTGCAGGCTTTCACCTCGTATCGAATCAATTCTGCCCGGCTCATCGCTGGTTCAATGGGAAAATGTTTTGCGAATTCTCTGCTACGGTAAGCGCATGGTTGTTTGCGGATGGCGAGGTTTGCTTAAAGATCCATTGCTGATGATGTGCTCCTCATTACGGTTAGTCTTCCGCTGTTTGTCTCCACCAGCTGATTAATGGCGTTCGCGCAAACACCAAAGCAAAACCAACTTGGCGTATCTTTCTATTTTATGGCCAGCGTCAACGAAGTGATGGCTCTTCACAAACAACTAAAAACGTCTCTTACACCGCTCGCTTGACAGATCAAGAAGAGAACAAGCATCATATTTTTGCATAACTCACTGTGCCAAGGAGCGGACATTGAGCTTGCAGCTTTTCAACATGTGATCAGCTCAGAAACACATGATACAGACGACAAGTCTCGACATTTCGAGAGAGCCTCTCGTCTTCCTGGATGTCCCTGCAAGATAGAAGAGCCCCTGTGCACAGCGGATAAGTGTTTCTATGTGGAATATGCCATCACGAAGGTCTTGTCGCTCCCCATCAAGAGGCTTTCCCTTGAAGAATGCGATACGATCCTGGACCAAATTCAGAAACCCAAGTGGGCTCGACCGCGATAGTTTTGGGACAGGAAGGGTTGGCAAGTAGCGCGAAAATACCTTATAACGTAGAACAGCCCCTGGTGGGCGACAGAAACGAAGAGCTGTATATGTAGGATGTGCATTGGATAGCTCTTGTGAAACTATACTAAGTTTTGTGTAGTGCTTATGAGCTCCCAACTGCAGATAAGACATCCAGCTCTTGTATTCACCTTGCTGCAGCGTAAAAGCTGACAAAGGGAAAGCCCTAGAATATGACGCTTGTGTCCCTGCAGGGGCATAAGAAGCTCCAATGCGTCAACCAAGGCGGCCCGACTCAGCACGACGCATCGGAAGCACCTCCTTACGCCTGAGGGGGGAACAAGAGTCATGTTCTAGGTTTTGCTCCCATCAGCTTTACGCTTTAGCAAGGTGGACACAGGACCAGAGTCTGTGTCGAGTAGTTCTGTCAGCCAAGCCCTAAAGTACAACAGCAATCGCCAAAGCCACAAGGCATATCCAAGGTTTAACACTTCCAGCCGCGTCAACAATTACCGGGGGCTCAGTCGCCATCCCAGGAGTTCCACCATCAGTTGCGGTACCACCCATACATGCACCAGCATCGCAAGTGGCTATTGGTTGTTGGTACGATGTCGCCAGTTCAGATGTTGTATCAGGTTGAGAGGTTTCAGAACCTGGAGCCATCTGTGACTGTTGCGGGATTGAGCTCGACTGAGTAACTTGAGTGGTGACAGAAGCAGGGACAGAGCAAACAGTCGGAGTAACCAGTGACCCCCCTCCATTGAAAGGGTTGTACCCGAGACATTGGGCGTACTGTGCAGCACAGCTGGCCATATTGGCGTTTGGTGCGGTGCGACAGGTGTTATAGTCATCGTTGCACTCCGTAACACAGTCGTATGTTTCAGGTATACTGGTGTCTGTACTAATAGCAGGAGTCGTGGTGTCAGTACCAATAGGAAAAGATGAACTCCCTCCATATGCGGGTACTGATGAGCCGGAAGCACTTGAGTGCGTGTTGATAACAGCGGTCGACTCGACAGCTGCCGTGTTTGAGGTACCTGTAGCGCCTCTGGAACATGCTGTCGGGGCTGTAATTGAGTTTGAGCCCAGGAACGGATTGAATCCCAGACATCTTTCGTAGTCCTCCGCACAAAATGCTTGGCTGGCATCCGGCTCAACCCTGCACGAGTTATATGCATCAGTGCATGCAGTCGCGCACTCATCGCGCTTGTACAGGCGCGCAGAGGCCAAGCCCGCAAGGGCAACAAAGAAAGCGACCGTGGACTTCATTGTGTCATAAAGTTGATGTTAAGTGAAGAAAGCGAGCGGCAGTGGAGAGGGGTGTTGGAATGTGCGGAACGTAGATCTTGAGGAGATCTATACTTATATTCATCTCTATGTAACTCAATGTATCGCATCTGATCGTCTTGAGTATACCAAACTACTTTGTGGCATTGGTTTGTTCCTCAGCTGCTAGCATCCGAGACGTGGTTCTCATTCATGTCGGTTGCGTCTTATGCCATCGGCAATCGTCGATTGGATGCACCTAACCGGATAATATTGGTTTGGTAGTTATTGAAGCCAATTAGTGGCACAATTGAATTCGGTGCTAGCCAATTGCAGACTTGTACTATTCGACATGAGATTTTGATCTGGCTGTTTTCGGTTACTGAAACGACGCCACAAACAATTCCGACACATAGCAGAAGTCACATACTTGCGTCTATATATGAGTCCTTCGTTACTACAGCAATCAATAGTTCAGAATGTAGAATTGTCGGCACGGTCAGTGTTGTCAGGGAATATCAGGTCTTGTCCTGATCACCCAGCCCATCGACCAGACCATCGGAGCAGCTGCCATGCAATTCACTAAAGACAAAGTCGAGGCTTATATAAAGGTTGACATTCCATTAAATCAATAAAGCTGTCTCATTTTCAAGGCTTCTGACAATGCTATAAAAAGACAAATCGTACATCCAAACTTACCTTGTTATCTACCCATTCCTACAGTCGTATTCTCAAACTCAAGCCATCTAATGCTTGAACTTCTCTTATAAACTAGCACCCGCAAAAACTTCCTTCCAAGCACCGACAGGGAGAGGATCAGAGGCATCAGACTTAAGTTCCAGGCCCGACATGTCTTCAAAGGTGCTGCTGAAGCGTCGTTCAGGGGTCAACGCAAAGTCTTCGACGGATTGCTGGATGTTGACCGACGCCTCGCGAATCCCAAGCATGGGGATGCTTGATGGAGTGAAAGAACTTGAGGTCGTAGACGTCGTGTTGTAAGCACCCCCAGACATGAATGCATCACCAGTCACAGTCTCAACAACCGAACTGGTGTACTTACCTTCTCCACTGATCTCTTCATACTCAGACTTCCAAGTACGAGTAGTTTCGCCACTTGGTGACTGCATCGAGTCAACAGGGGCCTGCCCTTCATCAAGAACACGCTGCGCGATGTCGACGTTTGGACCTGGCGACACATCCAGACCGGCTTTTCTACGAGCAATAGCTATAAGTTCGTTGTGGATACCCATAACAAAATCTATAAATTGTTCATCGTAGTAAGATAAAGATCCAATGCCCCGAGATTCTCGAATCACATCGACAAGGTTGGTGATGAACCTGAGCTGTATTTCTGGGTCGGAGCGAGCAGCATACGCAACCAAGACCTCAAACTCGACGAACGTCAAGCCGCTATCTCCTCCGAGAGAACGCACGATGTCATTAGCTGCCTGCCTCATGACATATTTGTCAGCGTTTGACCACTCTTGTTGGCCGCGGTTCGTTGCGATCGAGAAAGCCTCTTCAATGACTGCTGCTCGGTCGTAGCTAAACTTGTTCCAGATAGACTCCATTTTGGTGTTTGAGGCTGGAAGGACGATTTTGAGGTTGGTAGAATTGGTTAGATGATTGTAGGTGGAGATGGGAGTGTTGAGAAACTGAGTTGAGTAAAACTGAAGGATCGGCAGGTCAATCTGGTTCCCTTTTTATAATACGAAGCTGCTACAGTTCTGTGTCATGCATTGGGATGCCTTCCAAGTTGTTCACAAATTCTCCATATATTGTGCAGCTTATTTCTTTGTGTCTATCTGATCACTGATGACAAAGACTGTTATTGAATGAGAGTAACTCATTGTTTCCTAGCCTGTCCCTTTGAACAACGGTGAGAGTACGGAATCGGAAGCCTTTGGAACAAAGCACCCAGACACGCATATTTCTGTTGGAGGTAATGAACAAATTTTGTAAGAATTTCAGTCTGATGACTGTTCTGCTGTGTGAGCATTGGAGAATAGCGGCCCCTTTGTGTTCTTGACCCAATCCTCGGATTTTGGGCCTAGAATTGGTACAAAGCAATACTTATAGAAGAGCTTCTCTGGATGAATCAGGTTTAGTCACGTAGCCTTCTCAAAGGCTAGCAGGTACTAACATTGCTCCGTTGATGTCTTCGGAGCCTAACATTTTGTACTCCAAAACGGCAGTTCTGGTTCTATTCTATGTTGGCATTATCTGACATTAATGGGCAAACCTGAAGTCCAGCCTCTTGTTGCCTTCATCTTTGGTCGTTCTCAGATACTTATCCTTCTCTTCATCCGACATGGCACTCCAAATGCGTTCTCGCGTCTTATTTCGCCATATGTAGTATCCCTTGATGAAAACAGTCATCACCACGTTCCAACCAACGAGTGCAAGAAGAACTTTGTTTCCCCGTCGGTACAAAGGCTTGTCATCGTCACGATAGATCTGTATGTACTGTTAATTTTGTACTAGATAGCGATGCATGGGGTCTTAGGCTAACCTGGGATGAGATTACAGAGCTGGCTTGGCATATCATGTTGTACATGGCACTGCCCACTGTTCTGGTCCGAACAGAACCAGCGTTTCGTGATGTCAAACTGACTGCAGTATTGTCAGTAAAAATAACAGAACCAGAGAAATATCTTGTCCGCACCGTTGATTGAGTGAATGTATGGGAAGCCAATCATCAAGATTGTTGCTGAATACCATGCCCAAGGGCTAGCGTTTGCGGGAAGCAGCTCAAGAGTCATGAGCAACACAAAACACCAGAAGGAATAGTACAGCAAAATGGCCATTCGGTTGTTGATCTTCTCCGAGTACCAAGAGATAAGGATCAAATGCACCAGGAAAAGAACATATCCAGGAATGGTCAACAGATTCGTCTCAAATGTGCCGAATCCCAAGGCCTTGAGGTTGAGGGTAAGATAGGCAGTGACGGGGTTGGTGGGAATCAGCATGGTCCAACTGATCATGTATAGTGGCCAGAGGTCATAGTCCATGAGTGCATCCCAGAGGAGCTTGAGTGTAAGACCTTGACGGTTGTGCATGCCTCCCTGTATCGTCATGTCAGTGCTGCTGGACTTGGTGAAGGCACGGAGTTCACTTACCTTGCCTGGATCATCACGCAAGACACGGTTGACCATGATGACTTCTTCTCTTTCCGTGAACCAACCGTCTTTACCACGGAACCAACTAGCTGTCTGTGTCGGGCCAGGAGGTAGGTAGAACCAAGACACCACGCCTATGAAGAACGTCAGTGTACCCTCCAGAACAAAAAGCCAGCGCCAACCCTCCCAGCCTCCGACCGAGCGCATATGAAGGATTCCATATGCCAGGAATGCAGCGACGATAAAGGTCCCGTTAGAAGCGCAGTAGAAGAAGCCGACGCGCATTGGAAGCTCTTTGTTAGTATAGAAGTACGACAGGTACAGCAAAGCATCCGGGATGAAACCGCCCTCGATTAGTCCCAGCAGAGCGCGAGTTGCATAAAAGCTTTGCTTATCTTGGACGAACCCTTGGCAGATGCCGATGATACTCCATGTCACCATCTGAATCGGGATCCATACATCAGGGCCGAGCTTCTTGGAGATCATTTGTGATGGCACTTCTGCAGACAGGAAGCAGAGGTAAAAGATCATCATGCCATAGTTGTAGTCGTTGGTGTTGAGGCCAAGATCGTCTAGCATACCATCACTCAGAGCCTGTGAGATATTACCACGGTCGAGTTGTAGTGCAAAGAACATGAGGCAAACCCAAGAGCAGATTCTCTTGTCTAGCTGGAGGGCAATAAGCAGGTCAGTATAGCATCAAGTCGCCAACAGAGGATGAGCTTACCCGTCTGACTAGTTTCTTCTCCTCCTTCTCAGTCCATTCGGCAGTTGGGTCATAGCGATGGATGCCCTCATATTCTGGAATTGGCTTGTACAACTCTGTAGCTCCTCCAGACACAAATGTGTCGCCGGTGAAGTAGGCGCGCTTCTGTGTCGAACCGTAGTCGTAGTCGGAATCGGACGCCTGAATGATCGGGTCGTCGATAGTGGTCGACTTCTTGTCCGCCATTATGCGAGGCCCGAGATGCGAAATTTATCGGTACTCGGTCAACTACAGCCTATCGGTGTGCCAAGCTCGGTATAAGTAGTTCGGAGCATTTTTCCAAGGCCCGTTGTTATATATCGTGCGCTGAGGATTAAATGGTGCAATAGTATAGATTCTCTGGCATATACCGGTCTAGCGTGGTTTTTCAACCATATATGCAACGCATAGGTGATGGTGCAATCTCTCGGATGATACATCTAATGTCTCCAACATGACATTGGCTGAAATTTCCAAATCCTGCTAGATCTTATGCCGATGTCCCGCGTCTTTTGGTGGGTCGACATGGACAAGAGGTTGCAATGAGACATGAAACAGATGACATCCAATAGGAGAACCAGCCTTACTCGCGCACTTTGGACTCCACGGCGTCGTTAAGGCCGCAGTTGTATCCTTCGGGAAGTGATGGCTCTGCTGATCAAGTCGACCTTGAACGCGTGCGAGGGTCACTCGATGGCGTCAACAACATTACCGAGAGTTTCTCCGAAAGAAATAATTGTTGTCAAATATTTGTGTTTAATGAGCTTTTATTACTCATGCTACTATTCTTTTCAATCTCGAGGGGCTTATACTCATCCTTTTGTCTTCCTGTTACCCATATTTAGACGGCAATAACAGCAATCAACAACGGCGTTCTCCGTTTCAGTGAGATTGAGAAACTGTCTCAAAGGGTGGAGACGGTCACAAAAAGAGCCAATAGGAAGCAGGGTCTAATTTCCCCGATCCCGATCCGTCGCCCGCTCCATTTGCTCCGAGATGTTCCAGGCCCCCAACAGTACATTTCGAAGGCCAGAGTTCCCCTGACAGAATGGAAGGGTCTTTAGGTATGGATGAATTTGCTAATGAACGGAAGCTACAATAATAAGTTATAAAAGAGTAAATAAAATGTAGTCTTGTCTTTACGTCATTTTCGGATGGCTCCGGTTTTGTCCACTTGCCAACTCGATCCTCCGATTGACGTAATGAATTATCAACGCAGAAAAAGCCAGCTTACATGGGGGTAGGACGAGGTATTACGCTTTCAAAATAATCAAAAGACTCTTTTCGAATATCACCCCAAGTCCCATTAAATAATGCAGTCGCCCGGAACAGGCATGCTTAAGGCCACATGAGATCCCTGAAGTCAATTGCCCATACCCTACCCTAGAGACAGCGTTTGTTTCAGGCGGGGAAGTCAACTGAGGTCTCACTGAAGCTCCGGAAAGCAACCAATCAGAGCCACGCCCGGTTAGCTCAATCGGTAGAGCGTGAGACTCTTACGAGTACGCGATCTCAAGGTTGCGGGTTCGACCCCCGCATCGGGCTGTTCCTACGAAAAACGATTGCGAGCAATAGCGAGGCATCTCTTTTTACCATTTTGCACCTTATCCGAGACCTTTACATTTTTTCGTGGTGAAGATGACATTGTTCTGCAGTAGCGGTGTTCGTTTTCACGCCGGCCCCATTGGTTTCAGGCGATGGCAGTGGGAGCAGCTCCAATGTGCATTGAGCCTCGTCGAGAATCTTCAGAAAGTGATGGCGCAGAACGGTAATGCACTTCAAATAATTGAGCGGAGATCTAATCACAATCTGACTCGTTTCAATGAATGTAAATGGCACTCAATCCGAGCCAGTTCCACTGACCGCGTCATCTTGGTGGGTTGGTCAAGGGGTCAACACCGCTAGACCCTCAATATTCGCATAGAATACGAAAACTATCATCAGAACTCCCTTAAGAACGCACAAATGTTTGTTCTCCCGAGAGGAACTTTTCTCATCTCAAAGCCTTTCCTTTGCCAGAAAAGTCGTAATTATTCCCTGCAAACCTTTTGTCTGTTCTTGACGTCGTTGTTCACATACATATCGTTATCCTTCTCTTAGTTTTCGTATCCGAAGATGAGCGGAGATGGGCCATACGGACCCGTTGTCAATGGGACTCAGATCGTCTTTTTCGAATACCTGCCCAACAAACCTGCCGCCATCTCATTCGTTGTCCTCTTCGGCATTGCGACTTTGGCACACCTGGTATTCCTCTTCATCTTTCGAGCCTGGTTCTTCATCCCCTTCATCCTTGGTGGCATCTGTAAGTAGACTCAATACCCTGGGCGTTGGTACATCCTGACACAGATCCAGGTGAGATCTTTGGGTACTTCGGTCGAGCCCAAGCCCACGACAATCCCGATAAAGCAGGTCCCTTTATCCTCCAGAACGTCCTTCTCCTTGCCGGAACACCTTTCCTAGCCGCAACGATCTACATGAGCCTTCGGCGTGTTGCCACGGCGCTTGACTCACAACATCTTTCGTTTATAAGTCTTCGATGGCTGACAAAACTATACGCCCTCATCGACATTGCATGCATTGTCAGCCAATTCGTAGGCGCCATCATACCTGCTTCTGGCGAACCAGATGCCATCACTAAAGGTCGAACTATTCTTATTGCTGGTCTGATAGTTCAACTCTGCGCCTTGAGCATCTTTATCCTCACGTCGCTGTATCTGTATATACGAATAAGACAAGAAACTGGACCGTTCTTGCATTCGTCCCTGGTACGGTGGCGGCGATACTTCAGAACCATTGAGGCTGTGACGGTCATCATGATTATTCGCAGTATTGTCCGTGCAGTCGAGTATCTTCAAGGACAAGGGGGGTTCGTCATATCTCACGAAGTCTTCATATACCTCTTTGACGCCTTACTTATGTTCCTGGTCATGCTCTTGTTTTTGATCGTTCATCCAGGACGGCTGGTCAAGAACGGTACAGGGATGAAGTGGAGGGGACAGACGCAAATCAATGAGGCGGCTGAGGATATCATGCATCTACGTGAGTATCGAGCTTAGAATGATGCAGTTGCTGGAAGAAACCGAGAATGAATATAATTATGTAAATAGAATCACGTTCTAATTGCTTTCGAGTGATTCCATTACACAAATAGTGCATTCATTTCAGTCTTTCAGACAATTGCAAAGAACATTGAGCGGAAGCATAGCGAGATTGGTCAGACCAAGATAAGAACTACAAGGAATATCAGCTATTGAGTAAAACAAGCTTGAAACACCAAGTTTGCCTCCAGGCATCTCTGACAAGTCAACAAGAATGACGGCGGTGGTGTCAGTGTCGATTTCGGCGGCGCGATAAGAAACGATAAGATAAGATAAGTCCCTAAACCCCGCTGTTCATTGGCCGATTCCTGATGTCATCTCGCGACAACATCAATTTTCAGCCTCCACTCATCTCATCTCATTGCTGGACCGTCTTCAACACCAACAGTATCGCCCATCATGTTTGCTCTTCGTCGAGTCATCGCCCGCCCTATGCTGCGCGTAGCGACGCGTCAGATCCACGTGACGCCACGTCGCTTCGCCTCTGCCGATCAGCCACCCAACATGCAGCAGCTCGAGTCAATGATGAATGACCCTCATATTCGTGAGACTTTTGAGAAGCTGAGCCGTCATCCTCCGGCCATCGAGGCCATGCAGAAGATGGGCGACATTATCAAGAGCAAAGGTTAGGAAGATTGGTGAATCAATTGCAACCTCGGCTGATTATCTGGCGCAGGGCTTGCCACTTCAGGGCCACCGAGTAAGATGGACATTATGAAGCTTATGATGGATAAGGAGTTTCGTGATGCAGCGACAACGGTATGTCTACCCTCTGACCTTTAATGGTGTGCTAATTGGGATTGTAGTTGACGACCGAAATGCAAAACGCTGGTGTTGAGATCAACCCTGATGTTAGCTGCTCCTCCCTGCTTCATTTTTGACCACGTCACTAACAGTATCCCTAGGTCTTCATGAAGATGATGCAGGGTGAGAAATGAAGTTGATATCTTCATCTGGGAAAGTGTTGGGTTTATAGCCTCAGCCATGGCAAGAGTTGCGATGGTTCCGAGAACATAGTGTCATTAGCCCTCAGACATCGAAGAAGCCAGCGTATATTATTCAGGACTTGAACTAAATTGTCTTGCAACATCACCAATGTGTCAGAGCTGCATGGAAAACTAGTTGATAGTGAATTGCATCATGTGATAATCGTACACGCAGCGACGAGACATTGAAGTCCGTAAGAATCGTCCGGTCCATTAATCCGAGCCGTATCTACACATGTTACATGTTCCATTCTATTTCGGGGCAATACTTATCATACACATCGATCCGAGACCCCGGACCTTAGCTTCCGACGGACACCATCGGAGTCACCGCTCGATAGTTTCATGCCAAATCCTAATCAAGAAGGCACAAGAGGTCAAAGCTGAGACAGGAAATTGAATGCGAGGCATAGAATTGACATGAGACTGTTCTCTCTGGCGTTTTGACACATTTAAATGAGTATGTCGCAGAGCCAAGTCCGCTCGCCAGTTCAGCAAGCCACATATCCGAGACAGTTCGACATGAAATTATCACCAAAGGAGTGACATAGCTTGACCAATGTCCACAGACAGACAAATACCAGAGATATTAGACATAAAAACAAGCTTCTGCAACAGACTACAGGATTGGCTGTCGCTGGCAATTCGTAAAATTGCGGGATTTTTAGTTCACGCTAGCCCAGGCCCCTTGACAATCCCCCCGTGATCAGAACACGGCCTTGAGGTCTAGGCCACAGCTGAACTCTCTGGTGATTTGAGACCCAATCAATTCTATCACTCGACTAGTTTCCAGCTGCCTATTGAGGAAGCTGATTCCAGATCTACACAGGCAATCGCGGCTTGGTCTGGCGTTGCTAGGTGATCCGAGCTAGTGAGAAGCTGAACCAAGACATGCATCGTAGCCTAGGAAACTTCCAGGGGAATTGGCGCCGTTGGTCTTGAACATTGGTATGGATGGCGGTCGCTTGATTAACGTTCATGTGAGTGGTGTTTATCTTTAGAGTAGGATAACATACTAGCTCGTGCAACATAAAGGGCCAAGTGCCCACCCTGCTGTTCCGATCCCTTCAGTCTTCATTGATGTTTTCATTAGCCCACGTTTGCCTGTACCCCAGTAATTGATCAGGAACGGCAAGATGAAGTGCTCAATTACACAGCTTACAGCTGTTCTCACGACTCTATCCACAACAGCACATTCTGCCGTCCTTCCACGGGAGAAGCAAGGGTCCTGCACCAAGACCAAGGTCGCTATTCTCGGAGCCGGTGTTGCTGGCATAGCAGCAGCCCAAAACTTGACAAAAGCAGGCATTGACGAATTCATCATTGTAGAGTATAACGACTACATTGGCGGGCGAATGAGGAAACAATCATTTGGCAAGAAAGCAGATGGAAAACCTTACACTATTGAATTTGGCGCCAACTGGGTTGAGGGTATCGGATCAGAAGCTACACATGAGAATCCCATCTGGCAGTTGGCAAAGAAGTATGACTTGAAGTCGCATGAGTCCGACTACGAAAACTACTTGACATTTGACCACAAAGGGCAAACAAATTGGAGCAGCACGATCAAAGACCTGGAAGAGATTTACAGCAAGGCTGAAGCAGAATCTGGTCGTCTCCTGCTCGGAAACTTGCAAGATACTTCCGTACGTGCCGCTATTCGCTCAGCAGGATGGCGTCCAGACAAGGACGACATGCACGCGCAAGCTGCAGACTGGTGGAAATGGGATTTTGAATCCGCTTGGACACCTGACGAGAGTGGTCTCATCTTTGGAGTGGCCGGTGGTAATGCAACATTCGGGTACTTCAGTGATGTCAGCAACCTCGTCGTTGACCAGCGTGGCTTCAGCACCATCATACAAGAGGAGGCCAAGACGTTCCTCAAGAACGGGGATGCAAGACTCCGACTCAAGACCACTGTCGAAGGCATCAAATACGGAAAGGACGGCGTGACGATCACAACGGACAAGGGCGATTGTATCCAGGCCGACTATGCAATCTGCACCTTTTCGCTGGGCGTGTTACAGAGCAACACCACCGAGTTCAGCCCTCCTCTCCCCGACTGGAAGCAAAGTGCCATTGACCAATTTGCCATGGGCACGTACACCAAGATCTTCATGCAGTTCGAAGAGGCTTTCTGGGATAACGAAACGCAATTCTTCCTGTATGCCGACCCTCTCGAGCGTGGCCGATACCCTCTCTTCCAGTCACTCAACCCCGAGGGTTTTGCACCAGGCTCCAACATTCTCTTCGGAACTGTTACTGGAGAGCAGGCATGGCGCGTGGAACGTCAGACCAACAATGAGACAATGGAACAGATTCTCGATGTCTTGAGGCTGATGTTTCCCGACAAGAATGTGACGACACCGACTGCTTTTACCTACCCTCGCTGGAGCACTGAACCGTAAGTCAAGAACAGCCCACTCACAGTCGAATGACCCATAGACTAACGATACGTAGTTGGGCATATGGCTCCTACAGCAATTGGCCCGTCGGCATGACTCTTGAGAAGCATCAGAACATGCGTGCCAACGTTGAGCGACTCTATTTCGCGGGCGAGGCTAATAGTGCAGAGTTCTTTGGTTTCTTGCACGGCGCGTACACAGAAGGTCGCGATATCGCTAACAAGATTGGCAACATCCTCAACGGAGAGGCTGGTGATGATGAGTTTGACATGGAGAGGTATGAGAACCTCCATGGAACGACATTTGTGGATGAGTATGATGAGGACAACGGATGGTTATTTCCGTATGACGTCGAGGGGGATGAAGACGAGGGAGAGGAAGAATGAGGAGATCGATGTTAATTTTCTGTAAATAATTATGTAGGACGATAATGATTGTAATGCGACGGAAGACTTGGGTACTTTAGCGGGATCAATGAACTTTTGTTGGTTTACTCAATATTCTGTCGCATGTTGTCGCCGATACCGCATCGGAGGATTATAAATCGGGGGGCTGGGGTTCAAGTCAACACATGTCGCACATTGAGTTTGAGTTCCCAACGGCAAGACCGTATGCTTTGATTGCTTCCTCTAATTTCTCTACGTGTGCGTGCCTTATTCAATATGATAGAGTTTGCAACACCGGGTAGGGCCGAAGATGGTGGATCTGGATATCAGCAGGCTGCATAAGTAATCTCGTATGGGGCCAAACAATTTGCGACAACATTATCGCCCAAGCTCTAGAAGGGATCAATTGAGGCTACAGAGTATCTATCGTATGACCTTTTGCTAACTTAAAAACTCTTCCATACGATATACGCGCATTGACGTCGGGGCTCATCGGCGAGTGAACCGATTCCCTGCTTCTCGGCACCTCTTGGCATGGTTTCTACCCCATCTCTTTGGTGATCGATCGACCATGGCCGAGTGGGAGGAGAGTGGGAGAGCAGCCATGATTACAATAACCATAACCCCGCCCTTTTATTTTGCAGTCAGTGCGTAAACGTTTATCCCAATCGGTTTCGGGTTAATGGAGTAAATGCTTGGAAATCAGATGCAGCCTGCTGATAGTCTGTAGAGTGACGCGGCTCGCATAGCCTCATCAATTGCCGACTAAATTGTTAGTGAGGTCAAAGTCTTGGCAATTGATGTCATGAATGTTTGTGCTAAGACTGACTCAGATTCGGGTGTGATGCGCTAGGTCTTTGAATCGGGACTGCTAAGGCACTGTACCTCTCTCTAGGTGTCCTAAATCCGGTCAGCCCGCTCAGGCCCCCCAAGCCTCACTAAAACTAAAAGGCAAAACCAAGAAAACTCCCCCTCGGTCGCAGCCGATGCAAATCAAGTCCCCAAAACTAGTTTCAAGTCTCATACTCCCATGAAACGACCCCAGTCTACGGAATAACAGTGATCAAACAGCTAAAATCCGTAGAGTATCAGCGTCGGATTTAGCGAGTCAGCGGTTTCATAACCCCGTAGAGATAGGTCGGCAAATCAGTCGCCATACTTACCGAGCCTGCCAAGAAATGACCATGTCGTACTTGCAGGCATTTATTGGCTAAAGCTCATGTCCAAGCCACGCCAAGGGATCTAAACTTAAGGTTTAGGTTTCCGACGCCAACAGTTGCTTGTGAGAGACGAATCATTAACGAGTGACCGCGTAATTCATTGCTTCGGACGCCGAGTCTAGTAGCACAACACGCGAGCATGGCTTCCCCATCATGGCTTGGCATCATGGCTGGGCCAAGCATCTCAACGCGTCATAGTCCCTTGATATCTTTTTTTCTTTCTTGGCGTTTGCTTCGCTGCAACTATCAAAACCCCATCGTCTCTCCCGCCCTTCTCCAAGGTTTGATGGTTGTTACACTCTCAAGCCTTTGACGTAGGCACTACCCCATTCCCCTGACTATCCGACCCAATTCGAGGTACTGTTTCATACAAAGGCCTATTTCACGAACCACTGCATAATCCATGATGCTGCGATCACTCGCTCTCACAAGTTTCCTGGCCGGACAATCACTACGAGCTGCCGCTCAGCGTGATCAGGTTGACAACAGCAACCTTGACCCATTGAAGTTCAAGAGCGATGGCACATTTCAAATATCAGTCTTTTCAGATCTCCATTTCGCTGAAGGTACGGCATTGAAACTACCATGGCTTAAAGAAAGTCGCTGACTCAAGAACTAGATGCCTCTTCAATAGGACCCGAAAAAGATGCTAGGACCGTCAAGGTCATGGGCGACGTGATCGATGCCGAGCTACCAGACTTGGTAGTCCTAAACGGCGACCTTATCAACGGCGAATCAACATTCACCCACAACAGCACGGTGTACATCGATCAAATCGTCTCCCCGATGGTAGATCGAAACATAACATGGGCTTCAACGTACGGAAACCATGATCACAATCGCAACCTCAACGGGACTGCGATGCTGGAGCGCGAGCATACATGGCCTGGATCTCGAACAGATTCAATGGTGCCAGGAAGCGATGCTGGAACAACGAATTACTACCTCCCCGTATACGCATCGAACTGCAGTTCAAACTGCACTCCCGAGCTGATACTCTGGTTCTTCGATTCCCGAGGTGGCTTTTACTACCAAGGCGGTGCTCAGCCTAACTGGGTTGATAAGAGTGTCGTGGAATGGTTCAACGAGACCAATGCTGATTTGCGCGAGGAATACGGCAAGAACATTCCTTCATTGGCCTTTGTTCACATTCCTGTGTACGCTTCTCTGATGCTGCAGAACAATGGAGTTGATGAGAACTATCACCCTGGTATCAATGACGAAACAGTCATTCAGCAAGGTGCGGGGTGGTGCGCAGACAAGAAGGGAGGCTGCGATTACAGCGATCAAGACCTGCCCTTGATGCAAGCTCTCGTTGCGACACCTGGTGTCATTGGCCTCTTTTCCGGC
This sequence comes from Fusarium udum, assembly GCA_013186905.1. Taxonomy (NCBI): domain Eukaryota; kingdom Fungi; phylum Ascomycota; class Sordariomycetes; order Hypocreales; family Nectriaceae; genus Fusarium; species Fusarium udum. Next base: position 45,142 of record JAAQPG010000249.1, on the reverse strand, counting down.
CACGACCACGCAAACTCATGGTGCTACAAGTGGGAAGACAAGGTTGGCGATATGGACCTTCCTGGCAATGGCATCAATCTTTGCTACGGTCAACATACCGGCTACGGTGGCTATGGAGACTGGATCCGAGGTGGTCGCCAAATCGTCGTCACACAAGAGGGCCTTGAGAATCTTGAAATCGATTCACATATTCGCCTCGAGTCGGATGAGGTCGTTGGAAGCATCTCCTTGAACTCGACTTATAACACTGATTCATACACCGCCACTCCGAACCAGAAGACGTTCCTCAGCATCGCGAGCTCTTCTACGCCGACACCTTCGACAAGACCTGTGTCTCTAGCAGCGTGTTTTGGATTACATAACGCTTTCAATTCATCTTTGATTGTTTTCGCAGGAGTTGTTGCATGGATTATGGCATAGAAATAGCGATCAGATTTTATTGCATTTAGAGTACAAATTATAGACAATGATTCCCCCCCACGCGCCATTATCTCGTTCCTGCGCCGTGATAGCCGTTCCCGACACCCCTGACCATGAATGAAAACTATAGGGCTTGACCTTGGAGAACTAAAAAGAAAAAGAAAAAGGCTATACAGTTCATCAAGTGATAAATAAATAACTGCAAAAAGAAGATTCTTTGATGAGACTGGGACTCGAACCCAGGAGGATTGCTCCACCAGGAAATTGATGTTAAGGTTAACCTTAACCTGGCGCCATAACCAACTCGGCCATCTCACCCAAGCTAGTGCTGATGTTCGATTTTCTTCGTACCGCAGACCAGATGCCTGATTGACAAGGGCAGAATTGAACGGAACGCATCATTCAATTTTGACCTATTTGTTCTGGTGCCTCGATGAATGGAACGTCGTTGTTTGGGGCATGTTCTCTTTAACTTGTACTCCAGATTGTGTTTTCGGGACGGGTTAGGTTTCAGCCACCAAGCTGAACCTTGAACCTTGAACATGTATTGTTCAAGACAAAGCGAGCCAGATCAGAGAACAACTAAGGTTTTTCGCGTTATTTAATGCTATTCAAGTAATTCGTATATCCATTCATTGTTTCACCCCCTTGGGGTTCTACTGGGTGGATGTTGTATATAAACCTGTCATAAGTTTCATGTTGAATCATCAACAACTCGCTCTAACATATCCCGCCCGAACTTCATAAACAGCCATCCCTCTTAAAGTTCAGCAACTCTATAGCAACTGAAAAACGGCCACCGTGCCTGTCATGTCCCAAGGTGTTGTCGAACACTACTACAAGGCTCACGAGCTCGTAGAGAGGGTTGAGGATTGGGTGAACGAGGTTAGTATCGCCACAGAAGAGATGGAGTTCGTTGAGCCCACCAATCCTGGGGCCAAAGTGCCTCGAATAATCAACATCTTGCTCGAGCAACACGAAGAAGCCCGAGCTATTATGTATCTAATTGAGGAACAGCTTCTGAAGCTCAACTATGAACTTCCACAGAAGGAAGTCACTGAGTCCCCTTCTTCTAAGCACGGTAGCTCGAGACATCGAGGGGAATCTCACCGTGAGTACCTCACCGAAGACTCTGAGGCCCAAGGTCTCCCATCGAAGGAGATCTGGCCGTATATTCCGCTGGGAAGTGATTCTGATGACTCGTTCAAAAAGAAGCAGAAGAACAGAAATAAGAGACCCAAGACCGAGGAGGAGAAGAATCGGCATATCAACAAGGTCTTCATACGGGAAAACGGAATTCTTCCGCTATTGGATCCTAGCGCACAGCTTTGAGGCTGGACTGGACTCTTGTTCTTGATGTTTCTAATCAGGCCGAGTTGGAGTTGGAGCTGCCGGATGGCTAAAAGGTAAGTTGTAGAGTTAGAATTTCGCCAAATTTCGGATCGAATTAATTGATACAGCCATCGGATTCCACAATTTGCCAGAAAATGTGAGATACGATAAAACTCAGCATGACCAGACCAGTTGGTCGTATTGTCCAATCGGGGAAGTCTGGAAGCGGCTTGTGGAGTGACCAGAATTGACCTGAAGTGGCTACTCTTCGGCTCGGTTAGTAACCCCTTCCAGCTTTCGATCTGAGGCCATCTCAGCTCGACTTCAACATCTTGTACCGAGATCTGTAAAATGGTGAATTGTTAACAAAGACCGATGTGACGTCAGACTTCTGTCAACGACTCTGGCAAAAACAGGGATATATGCCAATAGCGCTGATTGATGGCCAACCCAGAAATATGCACTAACAGCCTTATCGTATGACTATAGCCCGAATCATCGTGATCCCTCCAATCAGACCAGGCCGGAAGAAATGCGAGGCGGGGTCCTCTCCTCCCTGGCCTGGTCTTGTCTTTCAAGACGGAAATGGAGTCTGTCAGTCACGCACGCTCTGCCTTGTTCCAGCGACACGACAGCCCAGCCGAGAAATCAACAGCCGACATGCGACACACAGACACTGCTTGTATCAACCTTTCAGCTCAACTCTACTCGAGCCAACACGATCATTCTGTCCCATCTCATCTCACTCTAGCTAGTTGCTTATCATTTCTCCTTTGGGACTGGCAGGTGACCCCAGCAAAATCTCATACTTCTTTTGCCCCTCGGAGGCAAATTCTCAAGAACAACTAAACCCTTTGAATCTACACTCGTTTTTGTTTGAATATCGAAATTCTCATGAGCAGCTCAAATAAGCCTACACGAGCACAAGAACACCAAAAGTCTAATCGACAGTTGCTACCCAGAAAGCACCAAAAATCAGAGCATGAGCCTCGATACGCGCCCCTCGATGTCTCCGACATCCCCAGGGCAGCCTTGACATCAGTCGCATGCAACAACTGCCGTGTCCGGAAATCAAAGGTTTGTCCTGCCGTATCAAATCGTATTGGTGTCGTATGAGTAACAGACTTTATTACCTCCAGTGTGATGGCCGTAAACCAACATGTTCGGCCTGCGCGAGCCGAAGACAGAACTGTGTCTATCGTGCCGAGGTTTCTCAGGAGAAGATGACAGAGCTGAGAAAGGGCTCTAAAGATCTCTTTCAGGCATTGGAGCTCCTGAGGACTGCCCCCGATGAACACGCCCAAGATCTGCTGGAAAGGTTGCGCAGCAGCGGCTCTGTGTCGGAATTCTTGCAAGTTCTCGACTCAGGCATCATGAAGCCACCTTCACCAACCGACCCCCTAGCTACCAGTCTCGCGGGAACTTCAGCCGATTCAACAATAGAGCTGGACCTAAACATGCGATTTTCTGGTGTATTCCCTGTACTGGAAACTCTTGATATTAAGGATGTAGATCTTGGTCTACTGGCAGTTAACAAACGGGCTCTGACATCTTCGAATCAACAAGCGACAGCACCCTTGACGCCTATCACTCCAATAGAGTTTGGTCAAAGATCAGAGACACCGACGACTTCTGAATCCTTCTCAACGCCAAGCGACACCACTGGAGATACTGGTGTTGACCCTCGGCTAGAGTCTCTTCAGATATGGCAGTGGACTTCCGTACCTATACCCGAAAGCCTGGCTGCGCAGGCCATATCTTTCTATCTAGTCAACGAACACCCTTTACTAGCATTTTTCGATGCCGATTTATTTATTCGAGACTTTGTGGCAGGCGGTGGTCGCTTCTGCTCACAACTTCTCGTCAGCTCACTTCTTGCCTGGGCCTGTGTAAGCTGTCCCCCTTGTCATTAACTAAACGCTTGCTGACATGGGTAGGCTTCCTACTCTCAGTTTGAGCCACGAGCTCAAACACTCTCTGTTGCGTTTTTGAGAGAGGCCAAGAGCCGATGGAAGGATTCAACAGACCATACTGCCATCACTACGTTGTCATCAGCAATGCTCCTTGTCCTTACCTGTAATCAGCATGGCCAAGACAAAACCGGCCTTTTCTATCTTGACGCCAGTGTACAAATAGGTCTTCGGCTTGGTCTGTTCAGCGATGAGGGAACATCAGTGCCTGATTTCAACGACGATGACGAAATACGGACAGCAGCATCATTTGCCGCTTGGGGGACCTTTGGCTGGCACAGGTTGGTATTATTACCCCGACAATCTAGTCACTCATACTGATTGGAGGTAGTCTTCACTGTATCAACTTCCGAGCAAAACACCGAATACGACATCCGCCATCCTTACCTATACCAGGAGATGTATCTGGGCCGCCTTTAAATGAGCAGATGGGAAGCACATTCACATGGATTTCTAAGTTCTGGGTTATCATCCATCAAGCATTTCATGAAGGTTATAACCACTTTAGCCGCCTACCTATGTCACACGCACATCAGATGTATACACTGTTACTTGACTGGGCCAGTATCCTTCCAGAGGACGTACAGAGGAATGAAAACTGTCCCCACCATGTTCTGGTACTACAGTGAGTGGAGTAGAGTCCATCCGAAGGTTTTAAACTGATCGCCACAGCATTTGGTACCAGACCGCAATAATAGACATGTGGCGCCCATTTCTCGGTCGTAGAAGCTACGAAGACGCTGGTGGAAGCGAACTGACCACTGCCACGCACGAAGCATCCGTTCATCAACTCAAACGGCTTATATATCTATACAGGAAACGATTCGAGTCAACCAACCTTACCATGTTCATCACCCCCGGACTTCTCACACTCATCAACGAAGTCTTTCGAAACCCCGGTACATCCGACGCTCAATTTTACTTCATATTGGCGGCTCGCGGATGCCTGTCGATAGCATCTTGGTGCAGGGGGCTGCGAGGTATCACAGAAGGCTTGATGACAATAGGTTGGCAAAACGGAACCTTCAAGCGTGAAGGATGGACAAACAACAGCATGATTGAGGACATCAGAGCTACAACACGAGCGCTCAACCAAGAGGGCACATATAGCAGTCTTTACCCAATCAACCTCGATTCAACGAGTGAGAGCATGGACGACATCGGCATGGAAGCCTTGGCGGGCGAATTTCAGAGACTGAGTTCACAAAATGAGCCTACGCGCGGGAAAGAAGTTGAGATGACGAGTGAGCCTAACGTCTGGAAGGGAGATCAACGAGACCTGGACTTGACGTTGACAGAAGCGACGGAAGAGGAGGAATACACTTAGCGAAGCCATTGTATGATTTTTGATGGAGCATATGAACTAATGAAGAAGCGTTGGCGAGCTGAATAATGGCCACTTCTTATGGCGAACATAGACTGGCTCGTCTGTATAATTTTGTATACAGTTTAGAATACCCGATATTAGTTGAGAAAGAGCGATATTACACATTTACCCTGGTTAACTTTTGTTTTCTCTGAACTAATCGGGGATGCTAGTCCAGTCTGAGAGCCGAGTCATACCTCTCTGCAAGGTTCACTTCTTGTGAGGTGACATTGGTGAATCCTACAATCTTACCGGCAGAAGAAAGAGTTCCACTGTCAGCAAAAGCTGACGAGAATTTCTTACTCGACTCCATGAAGTCCGGACCATGGTAGTGCTTACACCCCCATTTATTCTCACCGCGGCCCAAATCACTCCAAAGACTAGAAATGAGACTTGCACAATACACTTTCATCAATGCGATTGAACATGGCCTCTGAAGAATCTGGAGAGTACTTTTCTGTTTCCACCATCGCGGTGAATCCAGACAAAATTGACGAGGTACGAGCCCCATTCCACTGTTATACCCAGTCTGTTTTCTCAATAGCCAGGCCCATGCCTGTCTGGCCGAAGTTGCCGAAGCGACCTTGAAGGAACCAGGCGCCAAGATCTACAGGTTCTACAAAACTGAGGGGAAAGACGAGTTTGTCTGCATGGAGAAGTAAGTACTTTACATGTGAGCGGTGCGAATCCAGCTGACTTCAATGCTAAAGGTTTACTGATCGAGATGCGTATGCGGCGCATGTTAGTTCAGAGCATGTGAGGGAATGGGCAAAGAAGTACTTGGATTCGGGCATTTTTGTTGGGTCTTTTGAGTTCCATCCTCTTGCGAAGGGAGGTCCAGGAGCTGGTGGTTTTGACCGGCTTTAGTCATTGCATGAGTTGGGGGCAGGGGTGTCGTGGAGTAGACCTGGCCAGATCACTACGGATCGCTTTCTCAGCCTTCTGTTCCAAGCTCTTCTACGATGCATTTCGTCTCCATAGAAATCTATCAACAGTTTTGGCACCAATGGTTCGACAGCATGAAACTCATCGACATCATGGTCACGTGTTGGGTAAAACTTGTCCTTGCTTGAAGACGAGGGCATTGACATCATAGTGCCACTTTTCCAATCGCCACCCAGATATCATATCAACTCATACAGAACAGAGCCATCTCGAAGTTTTCCCAACTTCAATAGTCTAAGTACAAAAAAATTTGTTCAAAGCATAACGAAAACTCTAACCACCAGAGATCGCATTCATTCAGCTCTCAAGATATCCATAATGGCAACAGAAAGGACGAATCAAGAAGCTCGCTCAACCGCCGGCGATCAGAGGGACTATTCTAGCGAGAATGAATCAAAACCAATGACCCAAGATTCACAGAATAACCAGGTCGATCGATCCAACACCGGGTCTCAGGGAGCTATCAATCAGCCCCAAAATCAGCCAGCGAGTCAAGAGACGGGAGAGAAAAGCAGCGCACCTCGCGTGAAATTGGATATGGATCTCGATGTTGAGTTACAACTGAAAGCGAAGATCCAAGGTGATCTTGAATTGGCCATATTGTAAGTCTTGCTGATCTTGAAACTCACATAAGTGAAGCTAACGTCTCCGGCAGAGAGAACTGAGATTATCAACCGGTTTTAGTTGTTGGAGGTTTCTAGAATGGAGTGATATTTTTTATCATGAGAGCGATTTAGCAATATTGTCATAATTTATGTCCCTCTACTCGTCTCAGAATTTACTTATTTACTCATGCCGATAGCCTCTGGGTACCTTAGCTGGAAGATGGCAGCATCACGTGAAGATGTCTCGTTTCTGCTAACCGCATTTGTTAATTCTCGCCCGCGGACCCGCGGCTTTGACCCAACATCTCCGCATCATCAACCTGACCCTATCAATTGATCGGTATCCGGTGCCCACGAGCGCATGGTTCGCACGATGAAGCGCAATTACTCCGGAGCGCCTATCATGTCGACTTACAGGGCTTCTCGGCTGCCAGTTTCGTGCCGCCCTTGCCGCGAGAAGAAGCGGCGCTGTGACCGCAATCAGCCTTGTTCCAACTGTACCCAGCGACATCTCACGTGCGTTTACGAGAATGGCAGTCGAGCAACAAACTCTTTAGAGAGTGAAGCATTACCTGAGCGGAACCTTGGTGATGCTTTAGTCGATCCAAACGAAAGCACCTTGGTCTTCTCTCCAGTGAGACAATTGGATCTGTTAGTCAACCTGTTCCTAAGATACACTCACTCGTCAGTCGTCATGCTAATAACACTAGGAACAAGGAAATGCTTGACAGGCTAATTAAACTAGAGAAAGCTGTCTTCCCACATGGACCCCAAGTATCGCAGCTTACCCAACTAGAATCAACTTCCTCCCGTACGAGCCTCAACCTCCCATGTCGGTCTATTCGAAGCTGATTATACCGTATAGACCGCAAGCTGTTCAACTGCCATACTGAAGCCCCCTCAAATAACAAATCTGCTTCTATAAATGCTCGCTTAAACCATTTGACGTCGAATCTTCCGCCTGCCCATCAAGCAAATCTGCTATGCGAACATTTCATTGCCACCATCCAACCTACTTTCGGTGTCCTGCACGTACCATCGACTAGATCATTTGTTTATAGCTGTGCAGGCTCTGACAAAGAAGCTCCAAAGTTTGACGAGTTGCTCATGCTTTTCAGTATCTTTGCTGGTGCGGCCTTGGCCTGGACAGATGAACTTCTTCATAGGCTTGAAGCAACAAAAGCGAACGCCGTGTCGGCCTTCGACTGTTACTTTCACTCTGCTCTGTCGATCATTGAGGACGCTCACACACCACTACCGCCATCAGTCACTACTGTCTCAGCGATATGTACGCTTGCGCACGTGGCTATCAACTCCGATGATGTCGTCCCGATCAAGGCATTGGATCTTAGAAGCCGGTGCTACAATATGTGCCGCGAAATGATGATTCATCGCTTAGACAGTCCGGCAGCACAGAAAGAGCGAGACATAAGCCCGGCAAACAATATTGACTTGGAGGTTCAGAGACGTGTATGGTGGAATATGGTTGCTTCTGATTGGTGACGCTCCTTTCTTCCATGAGTGGCTGATCTGGCTGACCCTTCAACAGGTTGACTTCTTTCTCTGGGAGCTCTCAGGAGGGTATTTATACATTCATCCCGAGACTGATGAGAGTCAAACTACCGTGTAATGTCGACGATGCTGCGCTCACGATTTCAGGCGACATACCCGACTTACCTATCTCCGTTCCAACAGACATGACATTCTTCTTTCTGCGACTCAGGACTGCAGAAATATCTCGCGAAATTATCGATGCTATCACACCCCTGGCCGACGACGCTCCAGAAGAAGACTACAGAGTCATTCTTCAGCTTGATACCAAACTGCAGGATTTTGTCAAGGGTCTTCCTGAATTCTGCAAGCTCGACCCGGAGAGTATGCAGAAGTCAGAAGAGATTTGCGAATTGAGGCCATTCATCTACTGGCAGCGAATAAGTCTCCACCTCGGCATCCATGCACGTATCTGTCGACTTCATCGTCCTTATCACCTCGCGGCGTACTCAAATCCTCGATATTCTTACTCTCGAACCATGATCCTCGCATCAGCATACAAGATCCTAGAACTCAGACGCATGATGGACGACACCGTTGCCAAGCTTTACTTTAGACCTGAGAGGTATTGGGTAATCTTCTTGCACGTCACCTCAGCCGCTGTAGCACTGGCAGTCGACCTGTCTCACAACCCTGATGCCCCCGACGCGGATGCCATAAAGGAAAAGGTCAGACGCGTGTATGAGACGCTGAACAAATCAAGGAAGAACGCGGAGAGCTTGATCAGAGGTATCGAGAAGAATATGGAACAGGTTATGGGGACTTTGCAGAAGCAGCGTACAAATGCGATGACATCAGCTTCGCCGGCTGGAACATCAAGCGCGAACTTGGATTCGGTTCCTGAAAGTGCCTTCACAGACATGAATGATATAGCAGTGGGCATGCAGGAAGATGGTCTCGGGGACGAGCATTCGCACCAACTCTGGTCAGACTTTTTGGCTGCTGTCCCTGACCTCGAAGAGTTTCAGTGGACTTCTCTTCTGCAAGACCTTGACTTTGACCCTAGCAACTTCAGTTGAGAAGTTCGAAGCATAATGTTGGACGGATTGCAGCATGAAGCTACTGTGATGCTTGTTGCTTGTGGCTGAGAGCTTAAGTTGGCAGAGAGAACTTACTGCCATCCAAACCCTTCACAACGGCGATACCACCTTCGAGTTTGCGTGGAGATGTCAACATTAAAACTGCAATCTCATGTCATTGTTTGACGATGATGCCTGACACATGTCTGAACTTCGAGGTTTGTTTCATTATAACTGATTATCTGTTACAGTTTCCTTAGCTGGATGTAGCTGACTGAACCGGAGTTGAAGTTGATGTCCGATTAGTCCGGTCCGGACACGGTCTTTCACAGATGGCCGAAAAGGGAAATCCTCGACCGCGGACTTCCGCACCTGATCTCCGACACATGAGGTAGTTATAAACGGCAAGTCCAATTTGCAAACGAACAAGACAAAAACACTTTACATCTCATCAATCAATATTTTATGAACAATGAAGCAAACAAAGGCAAGTTTCCCAGACTACAGGCTGCCGACAAGGCTAACATCTCCGCAGGCCATCATCATCGGTGGAGGCCCCGCGGGTCTCGTAACCGCTCTGCGTCTACAGCAGCAAGTGAACGTGGACTGCACGATCTATGAGCTTCGACCAGGACCTTCTACGTTGAGGAGCGCCATCGGCATCATGCCAAATGGTCTGCGCCTTCTTGATCGCTTGGGAGTTTACTCAGAGCTCAAGGAGCGCGGAAGCAGTCACTCCAATATGACCATCCACTCTATAAATGGAGGAGTTCTGGGACGAAGAGACATGGTTTCTGCAGCCAAAGAACAAACTGGTTACGGGTACATGAGAATCAAGCGAGCTGATCTACTCGACACCTTGTTGGGAGCAGTTGCTGAAGCTGGTATCGCGTTGCTCTACAGCAAATCAATCATCTCCGTCACAGAATCGGCTGATTCAGTCACCGCGAACTTCTCTGACGGGACCGGCGATACGGCGGACTTTCTCCTTGGGTGCGACGGGATTCACTCTGCTGTGCGACGCCTGCATGTCGATCCAGATCAGGCACCTGTGTACACGGGGATGTCAGGCCTCGGCGCTCTACTCTCAGCTTCTTGTGTTTCGGAGGCAGCTCGACAAGAAATGAGAGGTATGAATGTCACAATGACTCAAGAGGGTATGTTTGGCGTCATGACATGCACTGCTTCCGACGATGAGATCCAGTGGTTTTTGTCTAAAGAAGTGCCGCTGCCAGATTCTGAGGACGCCCGTAATGGATGGGAACTTCATCGACGGGAGGAAGTGGAGGGGTTCAAGACTCAACTTCACAAAACTCTCGAAGATGCTGGTGGAGAATGGGGGGATAACCTGCGAGAGCTTATTGGCAATACGAGAGCTGTGAAGTTCTACCCGATTTACAAGCTGCCCACTGGAGGAAGATGGTACAAAGGAAGAACTCTCCTTCTTGGTGATGCCGCACATGCTATGCCACCTCATGCAGGCCAAGGAGTATCGATGGCATTTGAAGACGCGTTTCTCCTTGCTCGTCTTCTTGAGAAGGAACTATCTCTTGGGGATGCATTCAAGCAGTTTGATGACATTCGGAGACCAAGAGTTGAGGATATTGCGAACAGATCTTCTGGAAATGCCAAGATGAGAAGAAAGACAGGACCATGGGGCTTGTGGCTAAAGGAGACAGGACTTTAGCTGTTTATGCAAGGTGCTTGGGCGTTTGGCATGGATCGCTGGGGTTCAGAGACGCAGCAGATGGTGTACGACATTGACAAAGTCAACATCTGAGCCAGCGTTCTCAATGAGTTTTGTATCTTGGATATTGGACAGCTAGTGAGCACTTTATCGCAAATTACTTGGGTCTCAAGATTGTACGCGGTCACAGGGGTCCAGGGCCTGATAATCATCCTTCAGTACATGCATGACTTCGACATCATCTTGGCTGCGCATGGATCAACGCTCTTCCGAGCAGGGCCCCCTTGGAAAATATTGGGCACGAATCCTACGTTGAAAAGGGGAAAATGCCGCAAATAATTCTTGTTTTCCCTTTCTCTTTCTTCTTCCTTCCTTGCCACGTCTGTCCGTATATTCGAGGCCAGTGGCTGTTGGGGATGTGAGAGGTTCGCGCTTGAGACTACCCACTCTTGGGAGTTGAAGTCTTTGGGCAAAACAGGGACAAACCATCAGGCCAGTGTCTTTGCGAACCTTGGTACCCTTTTTCTGGTTCTGAAAGGTAAGCCTTCTTATCATCTACCAAGTCTTCCTACCGTCAATGATGAGATTGAAACAAATACTTCCATGGCTATGATCACAAATGATTCAAGCTGTTTCCGTTACACAAGCTGAGACATTCGATATTCTGATTCTCTGATCACTGTCTCTATCGATGATTATGCTGACTCGTCGAAGCTACAGATCCGCAGGGAATCGGAAGTCTCGCAACTTGGTTACAGTGGCGAAGACTGGGCTACTTTTAGATACTCAATTGAACCGATTTGAATGTCGCAGTTGCACATGACATTCTTAAACTTCCCAAACATGGTTAACTGGTGAACCTCGCACAGTCATGGTTGGCTGGAAGTGCTTGAGAGGTCCTGGTTATTCAGGCACCAGGATGCACGAGTCCCTATTCAGACATATCGGTAAAGGTGCATGTCGTGTCGCTCACGTGAATAGATGCAATTGATAACAAGTTGCATATTGGGTCTGACTGGTCAATTGCTTTATATCAACTGTGATGATATTGAATCCTCATGACTTGGAGGATCCGTCGTTTGTTGCCACCTTCTCTGCTTCCCTCCCAACATGAATGAGGTTTCCTGCTCATCTCCTTTAGAAGTAGCAAACGTTTACTTCTCCTCATAGTCGTGAGTTGCCGGCGACAGGCGTATGATGTCAATGCAAAGGCCCAGTCTCGCTCAAACACGCAACGATGCCCGCAATAGCAGCCAGGGTCCCATCTGGGTTCTTCACCCGCACAGTGTGCAGTCCCAATTCCTTAGCAGGATAATCATTTCCACCCGGAAAGATGGCGTCTCCGATGAACATGATCTGCTCCAGGGGAATTCCACTCGCCGCCGAGAGCTTCTTCAGCCCGTAGCCCTTGTCAACGCCCTTCTGGGTGATGTCGATCGAAGTCGCTCCGCCCATGTTGATTGACAAGTCTGGGAGTCGCTTATACAAATCCGCTTGGATGATCTTTCGCTTCTCGAAGTCAGGATCCCAAACTTCCTTTGCCGAGGGGGGCGCTTGTTGGCCAAGTGCAGAAAAGGTGATCTGGCTGCCTCGATCTTCAATACGCTCACCCCAAGTCTGCTCTGGCTGAAAACCCGTTGCGTCGAGAGCAGCGTTGAAAGCCTCGATGATGTTCTTCCTCTGCTCCTCACTAAACAGTTCCGCATATTCCACCTTCCATTCGTCGCCCTTGTGCGTGTAGAGCTTTGTGCCGGTGGTAGGCATGAGCCAGAGTTTGGAAAGATCAGCTCGCGCGGGAAGACGGCTTGCGACCTGTTTCTGAAACTGAGGCCAATCGCCGCCCGAAATGACTGCGACGTGGGCGACGGTCAAAAGATCGGCGAGGGCCTCGCCCATTGAGTCGAGAATTGCCTGCTTGCTCTCAGCGAGAGTGCCATCGAGGTCGAATGCGACAAGTTTAATCATTCTTGTTCGTGGTTTGGAGTTGTTTGGGGTTAGTGAGGGGTCGTGTTGTACTGATAAGAGTTGACACGGTGTTGTGAGACTGTGAGACCAGGTAAGATGAAGGAACAACGCGTACCTTTTTTAGGCTGACTGCATGACTAAGAATAACGACCATGATCCTCAAAGTTCAACCTGCAAATAAAAGAACATCGAGGTCATCTGCGGCATCAGAGAAAGTACAAAACTGAGATCCCAGATTCAGATTCTCACATGAAACCCACAATATATGTTTACTTTTCCCGCGTCCCCTCGGAAGTCTGCGCCATCCGAACTTCGTTGTCTGCTACACAGCTACAGATAGATGTGACGTAGCGCAAGGTCTTGCAGGAACGTCTGAGTAATCTGGAGGAATTATTTCACTCTTTTGAGCAGGAGGTAAGGAGTATGACGGATCCAATGGCTGCAAGGAGGTGCCCGATGTAGGTCGAGCTCATCCCACTTGATGCGCATGCCATTGCGGGACGCGGTGACGCGCGATTCTATGCGCTGTATAGCGCAGTCTACGCTACGGCCACCGCTAGTGACGTGAGTCCGACAAAGAGCAGCTGGAGGCGGAAGGGGGCCATGTGGAAATGGACGTGGAGTAAACTGTTGGAAGGATGATGCTGTGACGCAAGGGCCGACAACAGCATCGGTGTTGTTTCTTGAGGTGACAGTAGTCTAGTGGGAACGAGGTGTTGTTTTCATGTGGCTGTAGGTAGAAGCTGGGCGCCTTGGCTGTTGGTCTGTCGGTCGGGGCATGTTACTAGGTTCTATCTGCTGGGATAAGCTCTCGGCCACGGGTCTCAACTACAAGGGGGCATGTTACTCTTACGGAAGCGGCGCAGGCATGCTCCCTCGATGTTTTGAATGATTTCGTTTATCTCGACAAGTCTGATGATGTCCTCTTCATCGGAGTTCGTGAAGGAGATTTGCTCAAAGTTCGGCGCCCGCCCATGATGAAAACGGCTTCCAGGAACCATATTGGGGACAAAAGACAAGGTAAGGGAGTTTGAAAAGGGGGACTTTTATTCGAAGGAAACGGACAACTGATAGCCCTTGAAGGCCGGATCATTCAGGATTTGAAACAGCAATAAATATACAGATGCAATCAACAGGTCTAAGTAAGTAGATTAACTTTTACAGGTCTCATGTTTGCATCAACTCCTCCATCGTCTCAGATAGCTGTATGGTCGAAAGCCTCTCTATACCTTCTCCAGTTGCTGGATGACCTGGACATTGCCTCTCAGAGATTCAACACTGACTTGAGGGCGGAAGCCGGCCTCTAACCAACGATGTGCTGATGAGGTGCGAGCTCTTGATAGGATGTTGTGCAGGAGGGGTGTGCCAGTTTTTATACGCCACCAGCTCAAGGCACGGTCACAAATACAAACAGCCTTCATGCGCAGTCCACGCAGATCTGTTGAAATCGGTTGTCGGTGTCGGGATCAAAGTTGACAAGATCGATTCGACATCATGGTCGTTTAAAGATTTCTCGTTTTTGTCTCTCAGTCAGGCGAGGTGGCGTGAACAAACAGCCTTGGCCCTTAACCAGGCGCGGAGCGTCGACCCCCTCCTTTTCGTCCTGCCTCGAGTGACAGTCAATGACCCAACTTTTAAGCATGTCCAGGTTGGCGTCGAATGTGCCTTTGGGTTCAACCCACTCTTTTGGCCAGCGCAATTCGCCTTCCGTGGTATCAGACAGCGGAGCAAGAATACCTAGATCAATGATAAAATCCATGTTGATGCCCAAGCCTTCAAGGATATCGTGAAAGTCTGCGTTTTGCCCTTCAGCCATGTCTTTCATCTGTTTAAGGAGTCGCTGCATCTGACGGGCTATAAGACGCCAATTTCTTTCCACGCGCAATATGAACATTGCGGTAGATGTGGTGAGGGCAAGTAATGGTACGGAAGGTTAGGCGGAGATGAAAGAGAAGTAATTGACGATGGTTGGGGAGAAGAACAATGTGGCTTATATAGCGCGGCACTGTGACAAAGACATCTTTTTATGTTTATGCCCTTTGTGCAATTATTTGTTCAATGAACAAACCTTGTGGCTGAAAACAATGTCTTCTTACTAGGTACCGAACATGGCCAAACTTGCCAAACCAGGGTAGCATGACCCGGGAAGCGACCGGTAGGTAATGTATCTGAAAGCTCTCCCGATTCAATACCTAAGTTTGTCAGACTGAGTATTAGCTATCTCAGTAAGCAACGGTGCTTGAGAACCCCTGACCAGGATAGCAGTCACTGGCGATATGCTGTTGCGCATTGTGCGGCTGCCCTGGGTGATTATAAAAGCTAGGATGGTGAATCTGAGGGAGCTGTTGCCCACGATTGAGAAAGATGGCGGTTATGGATAGGAGAGGTATTGAAAGCTACATGGAGAAATAGTACCTGGTCTACTTTGTCATGGTCCATGTCAGCAATAGTTAAAGTATTGAAAGTTTCATTCATTCACTGAAGTAAATTGCTTCCCGAATCTTTGAAGTCATGTAAGGAGGTTTTGCGGAACAAGTGACCATGGTGGATAGTACGAGTATAGTAAATTTGCTGTCTTTATTGTTTTGGCAGTTGTTTGTAGCCAGATCCATGTTAATGTAGTTTGTATCGAGTGCATGGCACGTTCCACCGCAGACAAACATCCCAACAACCCTTATTTGTATCATGCCTCTCCATTAGGAGACCCTCACCCTTCGCTCTCCCTGTCTTCAGTCATACTCAACGCCACCACCATCCAGCTCACCATTGACACAATCATCAGCGTCTTCTCTGTTCGACTGGGTGCCTTTGCGGGCTGATATCTGAGGGATCAAAATGTCGTGATCTGAAAGACCTGTAGCCAGGGCAGTTTCTGGCGCTCAGGCTAGCTTGTTCTATGTTGCAAAGAGCATGCAAGGCACTTCTGGGACTGGTAGGTTAGCGACACAGGAAGCAACTGGACTTTTGAGTTGTCGGACTTGTTGTTGCATTTGCATCATTCACAGGATTATATGGGCAACGAATCAAGTGATGGCTACAAACGGAGCATTCAAGGCCTCCCCGCATATCACAGAAGCCCTCCCTACTCTTGGCGATCCAGTCATACAGAAACCTTTCGGCACTGCGATCTCGATCACTAACAAGTTTGATCCTACAAGTCAGTGATTTAGTTCTCAACAAGTGTCCAAGGTATTTCAACATCACCAAGTACATGATCATGGAAGACCATTACTTTTGTCATCTGGTTACACAAAGAAATTTGAGTGATTGGCTCTTCAGATCGCGCCTGGCACTGCGCGACAGCTACCTTAGCCTGAGGGGTCCACTGGCCGTCGCCAACAATGCTCTGCTACAGACAGACTGGAGTCGTTTGTTTGGTTTTTGTTTCCACACCAACGCCCGACTCTCACAGTCCATCTCAAGCATAATATTCTCAGTTCACTCAGAACGACCTGTATATATCCGTCTTTCCCACGCTCTCATGCCATCTGGTCAGCAGTGTCAAGTGCCATGACCTATCTTTGAAGCGCTGTCTGTCTCTTACGATTAAGAGTTGGATCTGATCAACCAAGGTAAAGTAAGTATTGGTCAACTCAGCTGACGAGCGCACAGGACCTGCCTGGCCATGCCTCCCAAAAGGTCAGGCAAAGCTCGAAAGCGGCCACAGCCTGAGACAAGCCGCTCGCCTTCCCCCAGCCGTCCCCCAAAGCAGCAAAAGCTATCCAGTTCACCGCCTCCGAGCGCCGAAGAGAAGAAAACACGCAAGTCAAATAAGCCCGATGAAGGATGTCCCGGCTGGTGGCCTCCCGAGTACGCACCCGCCGGCAAACCACTCCCCGCCAACAAGGCCGGCATGCGAAAGGTCATCAAGGCCTTTCAGGGTGCCAACCGCGATCCCGCCGAGCTGTGGAGTGAGGGAGGTCTGATGGTACAGCTTGTCCGTCAAGATCCTGTCGGAAGGGTTCACAAGCGAATCTTTGACAAGATCGACTTTAAGAATCTGGTGCCCAAGACGCCTTCTCAGACTCAGAGAGAAGGGGTGCCCAGCAGGGAAGGTGAACAAGCACCGATTGATAGAGACAACGCCGAGCCGACGCCCGAGCCTCTTGCAGAGTCAATAACGATCGCCGAGACATCAGTCCTTCAAGTCACAGGGTCCGCCAGTAGACAACCTCAGACCTCCGACATAGCCAAGCCTGCGAACGCTACCATCGAGGCCCTACGAAACGGCGATGGACTGGACAGCCACGACATGGCACGATGTGCTAGCCTGTTCTCCCGCCCTTCATATTGGTATATCTTCCCACCCGGCTCCTCCTTCACAGACGACGACGAAATCCACGCTCAACATCCCGCTCTGAAAGCCCGACACATCGCATTCTTCGTCTGCAATCAGGACGAGGACCAATGGGCGCTCTGTCATCTCGACGTGGGCAAGGCAACTCTGGTTCACCACTTGACAAACCATCTCACCAAGGTGCCAGCAGAGGAACTTGTTGATTGGTTGAGATCTCAACGAAAACTCAGCATGAAAGGGATGATGTTCGTGAAAAAAGTAAGTTGGATACCCGAGTCTCAACATATTATGATGCTCATTCTTTGCAGCCCGGCCCTATTCACATAGACGCTCCCAGCGGCGGTATCTACTCCCTTGTCTTTCTGAAATGTCTTATGGCTCAGGAGAGGGTTCCTCGATACGTTGACATCGCAAAAGTCCGTATGGAATTCATCAAGATGATGGGACTGGCCGATACAAGAGAGAACATGGCTACCGAAGTCTTGACCTCCGCCAAAGACGGTGGCTTGAACAGGGAGACGATTCCCACTGGGATACCAAAGTATCAGGCTATCCCCATTGATCCCAAGCTTCAAGCTCTTTCTCCCAGTTCCAATCCGGCACAGTCTCCAAACCACACGAAGCCAGTACACGCGAAGCAGGGCCTTTCCACATCTTCTCCTTGTCCGATACCAGAAAAACCAGAGCAGACCGTGCTCGTTTCGTCATCCGAGAGTTCGCCGAAACCTACACCCGATGAACATGGGCTTGGAGGACTTACAGACGATGAAGCGGCGAAAAGTCAATCTGCAGACACTACGCCGGCAGACAACGCACGAGCATCGGAGGCCAACACACCCCTAAGTGATCCCGATGATCCCCTCACCCTCGCCCAATCTCTCGAAGTGAACTTCACCGCTTTTCTCAACCAACGACGTAAGCTTGAAGCCTGCGTCAAAGCTGAGAAACTCAGCGCAAAGAAGAATGATGAGACAATCGCTGAGCTCAAGCAAGCTCGAGACGAACTCAATAAAAAGCACAGCAGGAGCACATACGAGTTGAGACGCAAGGTTTCTGAGTTGGAGATGCACCTTGAAGCAGCGAAGGGGGCCCTTGGAACTGCGGAGAGGGCGGAGAAGGAGTCTGATGTTCGTCTTACGGAGCTTGGCGACAAGATTCGGGGTGAAGAGAAAAGCAAGGCTGAAGCTGCTGAGAGGATCAAGCAGTGGGAAGCTACACTGGCCAAGACTGCGTTCCAGTCTATGTAAGACAAGAAAGGTTGTGTTGGATGAACGATTGGATGAAAGAGACTTGCCCGACTTTCTTTGATTTGTACATCAACAGTTATATGCAGAGAGCATGCGAGTATGCTTGGGTCACTCTGAGATTTGGTACCTTGGTAGAACATACTCATGGTAATGGCAAAGACGCAGGCGAGGAAAAGCGACTTCAGTATCAGACTGAACATAATTCTACGGTGGTGAACTAATATGTTCGACGATGACCTCTCCGTTAACGAAGCTCAAGAAGAAGTTTGACATGATGAAATGCTATCGTGTTCTCATTCATCAACTCTGTTCGCAGCCTAAAGATTAATCTGATGGGCGGAAGTCATCCCATAGTTATCTGGTAAATCGTGATACCGCCTTTATCATTCCATTGGTTTGTTCCAAATTTGCATCGACAGATTGACGAACCCGCCCATGCAGGGTAGGACTTGACAACAGAAAGTTTTCTACAAGACAAGTTAGACAACCTAGTCGATTCTGTCCCCCGCCAAGTCAAGCCGGCCATCGATATAACTTGTGTTCTGTAATCATCCTACCACATACGACCATAGGTAGTGGAAAATACGGGATCCCGTCTGCTCTCCCATAGTCAAGCCACTAACCGGCGGATTAGTAGTTGGGTCGGTGACGACCAGCGAATCCCCGCTGTTGTATGTTTTTGCCTATCCTAGCAACAAACCTGTCTTTTTTTGCAGTATACGGCTTGACCGGGTTGATACCACATCATAGTGAAGTTTGAGCCGATGCGCAACATGAGATGAGGCGGGGTGAATATAGATGTGAGCGCCAAGGAAATAGAAGGATGTGAGAGAGATGACATTAGGAAATAAACGAGCGCGAGGTGAGTGAGATGAACAGTAAAATAATGAAGCGAGTACCTAAACATCCATTGTCGCGTGACGTTGAGTTCGCCAGTGACAGTGTGCCTGAGGTACAGTGGACTGCCCTCCCTGCCTGCAGAGCAGACCATGCCCTGAGCATCGCTAAATTTATAGTGGATTTGCATCGCTAAGATCTGGCGTAATTGACCCCCCGCGTCTCACCGAATTGCTCCAGGGCTCCACTGCCTGCATCAATCATGACACGACATCTCTCCATCGAGGACATTATCCCTCTGCTCCTACATTATACAAGGCCGACGACACATTGACTACCATCCTGCCGATAAGTGTTTAATCTGAATATTTTTCTGTTGCTTCCAGCACCAACGCGCGAGCCGCCGTATGCCAGCTAATCTCCGTTGCGTGGACGGCTCACCCTCTACAAACAACATCGAACAGTTTTCATCTCCTCAGCGTTTGCCTGGAAAACACAATGTCGGGGACCTGCATTAGCACCACTGAAGCAATTTGCCGGAGAAGGGGCCCAGAGAGAAGGTGAAATGCTTAACATCCTCTGTTCCTCCCTCCCTCGGTTTCCTCGACCTTTCAGCTTCATCGCGATTGCTGCTCCATTTCACCAGCGCCATCATTTGATACCAGCAAACCATGGACACGGGAAAACGGTCGCTTCAAGCGTACGTTGAGGACGATGTCGAGGAGGAGGACGACGATACAGATTCTGACGTTCCTCTGAGAGAAACGCAAGCGAAGCGTCTCAAACTTCCCCATGAAGCAACTCAACCCAGCGTTACTGCGATACGACCTGAGCGAACTCAATGCCACGTTCGACCGAGACCACGAGCCCCAGCCTCAATTCGCACTCAACTCCCTGCCACAGCAGTGATCAACAGTGCAATACAAGCATCTCGGAGCTTTGTCACCGGCTCGGAACCCTTCCAGCCCATCGACGTTATTAGCTCGAATCCTCGTCAGCCATGCTGGCCACCACTACCAGACAACAACAACATACCCCACGCCTTTTTATTCTACGCTGAAGAAATTCGCATTGTCGTGAACATGCTGTGCGGCACAAGTATTGATCGCGAAATGTTTCTTGAACTTATCCGACATCAAGACACCGCTCCATCCGCAACGCCCGTCTGGACTATCCCAGAGATATCAGAGCAGAAAGAGATCGGGTTCCTTTGCGGTAAGTCCCCAGACCACTGTCGTCGGCATGCCTAACCCATACTTGCAGCATTCCCGGACCAACATCACTCGATACCAATGTGTGAGCACTGCCCCTCCTGCGAGTTCCTCTATGTTACCCATCGCATCAAATTCAGAAGCAGCTTTCGGGTGGATGCGACGTTCTATTGCGTTACACGCGAGGGATATCCAGGTCGACACTCTATGCTCTCAATATTTCGGCATAAGTATAGAGATCCGGAGTACGTTCAGAGGACAGAGCAGGACTTACTCCTAAAGGCACATAATACCGTGCGGAACTTTTGTTGGCGGCTTGCGGCGTGGGTGTTTAAAGATGCATTCTATCGTAGGACGGATAAGATGGACAGACAGGCTCTGTTTCGGCTTTTTGAGGATGCGGTGGCGCGTTGAAAGGCCCCCGGGTGTTACAAGAATTGACCGGGCTTAGGTAATTTTTACCTAGAGATAATAAAATAAAATAAAGATATATAAGTCAAGACAAAAATACTATAAAATAAAGAAATCTTTATATTTTTTAATATTAATTTAGTTTTTTTAAAATATCTTTAATAATTAGCTTCTAAATAAGCTTTAAAATATCAAGTCCCCAAGACCTTGCTCCTACGACAAGCACAGCTTGACCGTGCCATATCGCGGCATTTTGCAGCTATCATAGCAAACAGAGCAGTGCTTTGGGTAAGGTAATTGACAAACAGTGCGAGACTTGAGACAAGCGATGGACCTCAATAACTTCGAACCATAGAATCCAAGTTAAGACGGTTTTTGATCGCCCCCACTGACTCCGTGTTAAGATGAATCAGATCGGTCGGTGCCTGACTGACTGCGGCGTAGTTAGTGAGATCTACGGCCCGAACCTTATCTTGGACGTTGAAGCTTGAGCAAATCCAAAGTCAATTCACTAAAAAGCCAATTAATATGGGCATTGATCTATCAGCCATTGTAAAACGAGGAGATGAGCGGGAAATGGAATGTCCGCTAGAAGTGGGCAGTCCCAGACTCCCCGACTTTTGGTGGTCTGTGTGCCAAGATACTGCTGTGTAACTTGCGAAACCAGCCACAGTGGAGAGCGGTTGGCAGCAGTTGATCACTGGACAGTACCTCTAGCCGCTTAGCGGAGCAGCAGAGGAATCTGCACAATCTGCACTGTAGACTGTATATGCATCTGCTTCGTGTTCGGGCCCGGGCAGTCTCCGCGGAGTCGAACGTCCATTACGGCGCCAAGCGTTTACAGCAGACCAGCTGGTAGTCGGAAGCCTCTCCCAACCACACAAAACACACGAGATACCAGTACCTTGGTTCAAACCGAGTGAAGATGTACCTCAGATATGCCAATTCTTGACCGTCCTCTTGTGGTTCCTTAGCAATGCGCGCTTGTGCTACAGATTCTCCAAAGTGACTTGTGCTGGTGTTCTTTCAGTAGGGCTCACGGTGGTCTTCGCCTAAAGCATTCGAGTCATTGGTCAAATCCGTATCCTTGTCACTTGAGTCTATCTTAAGACGCATCTTAAGATCGGTGTTAAGAAGTTAAGATCCATCTTAAGATCCACCTAAGCCATCTTAAGCTGCAACCAGTCTGCGTACGTCCACATTGATCATCTTGATAAGCAAAACATTTTGGTTGCTGTTTCTTGATTTTCTCTTTTAAAATGACACGAGATGCATGATACCCGTCCAATTCACCCGATTTCATTTCGACATTGATAAAATGCAAGCTACAGGAGAGCACTGGTGCTCTTGGGAACAATTTTCTCTTCGCGTCCACGCTCGCTGGGGCCGGTTGTTTGCTTTCGACGAACGATGTGGGCCACGCGCCATGAATCTTAAGATGGACATCATGCTTCATCTCAATCGTGCCAGGCTGCGCAGTGAGAGTAGAAAAATGATCGACAGTCCTTGAATACGATCAGCACTTTCATCAAAGGTTACAAATTAATCGTCCGCTTTAACTGAAAAGGGGATTTCACCGACTAAAGCAGTGCATAATATTTTCGACGACAACAGACATGACTGGTTACATCCCGAGATTGTTCTTAAGATGCGTCTAAGATTGAGTCAACTAAACACGTTTCGTATCTCCAATATGACTTGCCACAATAAGATCGTGATTCAGACAATCCGAGGGGGACTAATTCACTTTAGCACAGTTGGATCATCTTCTACATAGTCATAAGCGGAACAGGAATGGAAATGACTTGCTTGGAAGGGTCCATCTCACAGACGCAAGGCTAAGTCACGACCGGACGTCCTCTTTGCTTTTCAGCGTTGGTAGATCATCACCTGCTCTTACTAAACTTCTATGTACCACCTCAGTCTAGGGTATTATAAGGACTGGGCCTCACTCCTCGTATCAACCACGCGACTATGAGCAGTGACGGTCTCAATCTTGATACAATTCTTTTACACTACTCCTGGAAGCTTCGACCCTGAAGCGATACAGTAGGGAGAAGTGAGCTACGATGTACCCTGGTGCTACTCTTGAGATGACATTTTGCTAGCTCAAGCCTGCCCCGTTGCGACGAGCATCGCGATTGTCCTGCACCCTGATTTGCTAGTGTCATCTACTTTTAGCAAAAGCTGGCGCTATAAAAATATGGATGTCAGCTTCAGGCCCAGCCACAAAAGCCACTGCAGGGGATGTGTTGTTTGTAGGAATCTGAATTGGAGCCACGTCATAGGGGACCGGGTGCTCAGACCTCCCAACAGGACAAATACACTAGACACTTTTACAGACCAGATTCCATATCACAGCACAGAATCCGATCGTAAGTCGCAAGTTTTGCGTTTATTCGTAGGCTTCCCTTGGTACCAGGCATGTTTGGAAGATGGGCCATCGAAGATTAAACGCATCATCTCACCAGTTTTGTGCAACCAAACACGACGTGAACCAGTTCTTTAAGACAGGACTGATCATCTCTCAGTCAAGCGAGGTTTCTGGAGTTTTCGTCTGCCTTTAGCTTACTGGCCACAATATCTAGAATAATAACACAGATTTGGTCTTGCCCTGTCCAGCAACTGCTAGCGTCATGTTCGGACCATGTAAGTGGCTTGAGCTACTCCACACGGTCCCCTGTCTTGTTCTTCAATGTCATGTTGCAGAATTCTAGAAGCCTGAGCTGTTCTTTGCCAAGCTTCCAACTGGCCAATAGTCTCTTTCAAGTGTGTGAGTACATGCGCAGAAACGGATGAACGGGGTTCCAAGATCTGGTGGTTCTTTGTGATATCTGGCAACCACGATAGATAATACTCTCTTTCTTTGTTGATAGAGGCATGCCCGGCCTGAGGATGATGTTTATACTACAATTCGATATGGGTTTGAGAAGTGGTTATGATATATGATATGCCCCATGTCAGAGAATAAAACTTACTGTTGAAGCCCATCAGCATACCTCTTCCCTTTTCCTCGCTCCTTTCCCCAACGCTTCCAGAACTGTACCTGGATGCAAGCAACAGCCTCAGTTGATTGAATCCTTCGTCAAACCCTTTCCCTCGTTTCTACCGTCAGCCATAACAGATGCCCCCCTCTACGCGACTGCAAGGAGCGACCATGTTCCAGGCACTCACTCCACTTCCACTTCCTCCTCCCATAGAACCTCAGCCAAGCTTCACCTGCTTTAAAAATATGCCGCCTGAGCTTCGAAGAATGGTATGGGATATGACTCTCCCAGACCCTCAGGTCTACTGCCTGAAGCCTTCACGCAAGCAGAACGACAAATGGCTTCGAATCAAGGCACCTCCGCTCCCAGTTGCTCTCATGGTCAGCGAAGAATCACGAAACCAAGCCCAGCTCCGGCTCAAACGCTACACCATCTCAACGAACCCATTGGAGCCTTTCGATACCCAGCCTTATGGATACTTCAATCCCAGAACCGATGTCTTGCATTTGCCCTTTTGGAGTAGTCAACGCAAGTTGGGCAGATTCCCTTTTGAGAAATTCTCTTTTCATCTCGACATCACCCAGTCTGGGCGTATCACTAGAATAGTGATGCCGAACCTTCTTGTTCGCCTACAGTATGCAGAGAAGTTCCCCGACATCTTCATGGTCATGCAGGATCAAATGGATGGGTTCAAGAGACACGAGTCTTGCAACACATGGATCCCTGTCGGGATGCCAGTCATCCATCGGCCTTGGAACAACGCTTTTCTCCAGACTCTGCTTGACGATCGTCGCTTCCACGAGGCCATTAAGAGCTGGTCCCCAGCCATCTCAAACATGCTATCGGAAGCCCGAGAGGGCCACCCCACTGCTACCATCACTGCTATGCCGCTTGCCTGTACGTGCCCAGGCGTCGTCGACAGAATGGTCGCCAAGGTCGACATCGCAATCCGAGAGCACCAGCGAAAGACGAGAAAGGAGGAACAGAAGGCACAGAGAGCGAATGCCACCAAAGAGAGACGAGAGAGAGCGGCTCTCAAGAGATCATTGGCGAGACAGAAAAGAGAAGACGCGGCCAAGGCGAAAGGGGTGAAGATCAGACTTCGCAGCGAGACAGGCAAGGCGATTTCACGTGAGTGACATACCAGCCAGGCTATGTCTCCCTACTATTTATGGCAGGCTGAGATCCACCCATGGCCAGGGGAACACCACCAGAGGAGGCAGACCACAGATCTCTGAAACGGAAGATAGATCGACAATATGGGCTTCAAGAATGGCAGGCGAGAAAATGCGAAAGGGTTATTATAGAAAGGATCTCATATGTTCTGGGAGTATTTGGATAGAAGGAAAAGGCAAAGTTATAGACATGGGTTTCATTAGTGCGATAAACATAGAATTGAAGATATCATGAAAGCAACAACTGTCAAGAGACCAACAGGAAAGGTACCCCATCATGCGGCGTACTTATAGGAACGTTCCCAAGAGCCTGGCAACCCAGATTCCCAACAATATCTCAAATTGCGATAGCTGCAGTCTATGAATTCTGTTTCATTGTGATTGACCTTGCAGCGGCCACCTACTTGCACTGAATGGCAATGGGCTTGCTCTCGCAACGGTGCCTCTTCTGTAGCCTCGCTCTCCATCACGATCACGAAGCCAGGTCTGCCGACTGCGCCGTCTACCTCAGCTGCCGCTGCCTATATTCGCTTCTCAACATGCGTGGAAGATGATGCCTTGACAAGATCGAAATTTTGCAACGTTTAATGCTACATTCGTGGACCTTCTTCGATGATCTGAACCGTTGGTAAGATAACGAGAAGTCATCATTGCTACTCATTGGGGCATCTCGGTGGCTAAAAATAGGTCACTCCATCGCAAGACCGGGAGGTTCCCAATAATGAACGAGGCTCAAACGGCACACGCGTCTGAGGATGGAATCGGACCTTAGCTATATCCTGGCGTGTTTCAACGTCCCTAGCACTTTGAGGTCACCTCTGAAAGAACGCGCTTAATCTCAGAATTGTGCCCATGATGCCTCGGAACTATATTAGCCATGGTCCTGCTGACTGAGCGTGATTAAAGCCTGTCTATTGGGCTTCCGGAGGCGGAATACGGAGGCAGACACGGAGGAGTGGATTCAGGCACGGGCCCACCTCGGCACCTGGAAACCGAACTTCATTGGTTCAAATGACGTGGTGGTGCTTGGTCCCTGGAGTAACTCACTAGCGAGGTCGATTTAGCGTATCACTCCACTGGAGTTGCGCTGCGGAATGACTAGCGCATTTCTGTATTGAACGTGAACATTGGTCGATTGAACATCGCCAGAACAGCGATACTTCCAATATATGACCTATTGTAATACTTGATCATGTTTAGAAAAGCATGTCGCTTTACTTTCTGTGATAAGCTCTAGCCCTCATGCCTTATCTCGAGCTTTTTCTGTTGTGTCGCGGCATCAATGCGAGCGCCACGCGAGACTCCTGTCAAATCTCAAGGCTGTTCCTCAGCCTTGTCGGGTCAATGTTCTTCCGAGTCCAGGCTTCTCCACCTTCGCCAATTCACGCTCCTCTCACAACCAGCTTCATCTTCAATCATGCTACTCTTCACCCTTCTCGAAATGTCGCCTCCACGTCACCACGTCTCTCCCATCATCCCGCGCTCAATAACACTCCTCGAGGGACGCCCAAGCATCGCGCTACACCCGTTATAAAATTCCGGATTATACCCACCGAGAGCGAGAACCCTCCTCTCTGTGGAATAACCGGGGCGTGTAGAGGGCGACCTGGACTCGGAATCTCGCAGTTCTACTGGAGTTCCGGGGCGACCTGGCAGTTCTACTGGAGGTCCTGGGCGCCCGCCAGTGAGGCTCGGTAAGTCTCCCTCGGGGTTGCGCTGTTGGACGTGCTGTGCAGGTAAGTCTTGATCTCGCCTACTAATCTTGCGCTATGGCATGCATCGCCATCAACGAAACAACAGCTGTCGTCGAGTGGCAGTGGGAGGGTGTCACGCGTAACTTAGCGACCGCCGATCCCGATCACGACGCGATACGATTCACCTTGCGACTCGACCGTGAGAGTCAATCCAGTGCGCACTTCGAAGTCAGCATCCCCTTCAGATTCAAGGACAAGCCAGCTGGGGCAGGCGTACGCCTCCGCATAAATCCCTTCTTCATCAAGTCCTTCTCTTATTCCGACGTGCCGAACCCGCCCGATGCCGTAAAACCGATATTCGACACGACTACGTCCCTTGATTTCACTCTGGACAACAGAATCACCGTTCTTATTCCTAGCGATGTTCAAGAGCCGGTTGTAGCAGCGCGTGCGCGATCGGGCAAGGTCCTCGACTTGATACACGAGCTCTCTTGTATCACGTTCCTGCGTATCTACATCCAGCAGTCTCTACTATCACCCGATGAGCTCAAGACCATCAGCGAGGCTGTAGAACAACGTCAAATCAAACCCTCCTCCGATCCTGACTATGATGTCTCACGAATGTTCGGTGGCAGCGGCGCCAAAGTCACAACCATTCCTCCCCCCAAACCCCCGTCCTACAAAAATGCAACGAGAACTCAGCCTCCCCCGAACGCTCCGTCTAATCGCAAACGGCCCCGACAAGACAGCCATCCCGAATTCTTCAATCAGTTCTGGGATAAGCTCCAGAAGCTAGAATCCAAGGTCGACGACCTGCAAGCCGACAATGCCAAGCTAAGAGCGGACAACGCTCAGCTCAAAGACAAGGTCGAACGCCTGGAGAAGAAGTGCGAAGGGTTAGAGCCGGTAGATGCAGAGGAGGCTGTGATAATCGAAATACGAGATGATATCAGCTCGCTGGATCATAGAGTGAAGTGCATCGAGGACGCGAGGGATGAAGACTTTGAGGATATAAAGGAAGGCGTCTTTGATGAGTTGGCGAAGCGTCTGATCGGTGGATGAATGATGATTGTCTTGGTGTGTTCACCGGTGTGAGCTCTGAGGCACTTTGCTGATGGGTGTAGATTTATGAGATATGAGCGACGGCACCGTCAGACCCGATGAATGAGACGACGAGACGAACCGCATATACTCTATCAATGCCCACTCCACCAAAGTGCATTTACACTTACAGCCGAACAGTAATCAGCACTCGAGGTTGCTGATTGAAGTTCAAAGCCACGCACGCTGGAGTAACTTGATCATGCCTCAGTAGGCTGTCTCCCTCCGAGTCATGATCCGATCATCCACAGCTGGTTCCGCCCCAGTGCGATTGCTGCAGCCTTGTCGATGTCGAAGAATGCGAACCATGTTATTGCTGTGGTCAGTAAGTGTCTGGTGTTCCTGTCATCTGCAACAACGCTGACCTCGGTAGTTACAGCAACGGCTGGGCATACACGACGCCCCCGAAGGAACGGCTTCCCACGTTCTTACGACTCCTGTCCCCTCGGCGATACGCACTTCCTTTGAAGTCGAGCGCTCGACTGTCCTGGCCACATGGGCGTTTCTCCCTGGCTACTCAACTCAGCCGCACGTCGTGCATCACAAAGCGCAGAAACACCGAGAGAAGGATGAGACAAAGAAGATTCCGCGGGGAAGATGAATTGAGCCTTCGGGCATGTCTCTAGGGGTAGTATCTCGCCCATGCGGCCTACTACCACCGAGAAAGACGTTGACAGAACCATTAAGCAAGTTAGTTCGCTAGTCAATATAGCTTGTGTCCAGAGCCCGATTACTGTTTCAGTCCCATCAGCTGTCGGTCGAAGGGCCGAGGTACTTCTCACAAATGTTCAAGCAACTACGGCTTTTTGGCTTGGAGTCTGAGCGCTATAGCCTGTAGAATCAAGACTGTTGCTTGACCCCAGTGACATTGTTTGCAAACTGGACTATTGCTGTGACTTCCAGTTATTTATTGGCCATGAAAGAGATAGAATGTCTTCTGTAACATTGATCAATCATGCCCAAGCCAGCACCAACGTGATGAGCTTTCCCCTCATCGTCAAGAGTTTGGCAGCCTTGCCCATCAATTTTTCCCTGCCAAGCATGCACTTACCCATTCCTTTTCTTCTTTTAACGCAGTCTTGGAGAAGCTGGGCTCCTTCACAGCGCCTTCAGGTTTGATCTTAGTTGACCCATTTGATCATGGTGGGCTTCCTAATTAATGTGCTACCTACCCTGTACTGCTCGTCAACACCTGGAGTTAGGCACTGTGTTGCCCCCAAGCCATTCTCGCTGGGTTCGCCAAATGACCTGCCTTCTGTGCCCCAGAGTCGCTGTAATTGTCAATGGCATCCACATTGCACAGTGCGCTTCGAGCTGACACGGGCTTACATGGCACCCTCATGCGCAGTCAAGTTCGGTGCGTTATCTTGATACAACATCAGCGCCAAATACGTCGCGACATTATCACTTGCGCCCGACGCCAATACCCTTTCTTTCGTTCCAAACCCACTAATCGGCGTGGCTAGCCCTGCGCTTGACGATGGCCTACGCCGCCACCCCCCACCGACTTATCTTCTCGAGCGCGACCCAATACGGCGTTTCGCCTTCCTTGACGAGAAGCGCTCTAGTTATAGTGCACTCAAGACTGCTGCGTGCTTCTTGGATTGCCCCGTAGCCAGCTCGCTGGCGGCGTTATGTCTCCTTTTGCTTCCTACAAGAGACAATGACAGATAGACAAGACTAGGTCGGCACTGGCTTGCGAATGATTGTGCTCGCGAGGATAATTGACGATGGGGATATCGACGACAGCGTCCACAAGCACAAGAACTCTCACGCCCTCAGCAACATAGCCTGTCCGTCCCTCTACATGCAAGATCCTTCCCCTGGCCAAAGACTCAAGACCGCTGGAAGCCCGACCATGTCCTCGACAGACACGCGCCGCCCGATCAATACACGCGCCGCATCCATCCAATATCGTTGAGTCCGCCATGGGTTGAAGAAGATCCCCTACCCAACCAATCTCGTATTCTCCGGACCGAATACCTACGCCGAATACCTACGTGCTCCACGAACCGATCTACATATATACACTATGCTTGCATCACCAAGCTCGTGACTTGGCTTGATGGTCTTGGGGCGCCTTGCTCGATTGGGGTCGAACCATGCGCTGAGTAGTAGTGCGCAAGCGCAACAAAGCTTTTGACGCTCACCCTCAGGTATTGCCTCTCTTCGAAGCCTGTCCATCTCAGCTCCTGACTCTAAGGTAAGATCTTGCCGCCGTAGTCGCTGGACCTGCTCATGCAAGTCTCCAAGTCCCATTCTAAGATAAGAGAGAATGTGTACTCTGCCCGCCTCATCGTGATAATGTTGTGATTACGCTCGTCTCTTACCTTATTGTCGTCGAAGTTGCTTCCACAGGTGGTCTCTCAGGTCGCTATTGGCGTCCTGGAGAAGATAGCACTGCCACTATGGATGGACATGACCGTGATTGGGTATCTTTTCGTAGTGGAAGCTTTCCAGACCGGGACAGTGAGTGGTTGATCATGCCGTGCCACGAGAACGACGCCGATTATGCAAACTCGTGTATGGCATCGCATGCGTTCCCGGTGTTGGTCAGGGTGTTGCCGAAGCCGATGATAACGTCCCTGCCGCACACCACACTCCTGGGCCAAACCATCTAGGCGTAAACGTAATAGGACCGGCTGTCAATGCTTGTCTCGAAACCATTTCGCTTAGTTATTTTGTGGCCTTATGTAAACCACTTCGTCGTAGCCAATTTAAGATCTTTGACATATTAATCCCAAGCGCTATCCATTGCTATAGACCGTTTGCCGCAGTCTCTCCTTTGCCAGTTTTATCCAAAGTAGGATAATATAATAGAATGTAGGCAGTCGGTTCGCAGTGGCATCGACATCTCCTCACACGTATGCGGGTAGTAAGGGCACCATGACCCCAAGAGATGGAGTGGGTTGATATCCTCACAACATCAAACACTACGTTCGCGTTGGAAGTCAAAAGTGAAGTGCTGTACAAGGTTGGATCACAGTCTGCTGAAAGAGTAATACAATCCCAGGTTAATAGTAGCCATGGAGAAGAATGGCTTTCCATTATAGACAGTTTCTATTGCATGTAGCACTCGCTATCTCAACTCCTGTCGTTTCTTTCTTACCCTAGGGTCCCCCTTTTATCCAGCTTCATGGCGGAAGCTTCCCTTGCGAGGCTGCTACGGCCACATCATTGCAACAAGTACTTGCCAAGACTGAAGCCAGAAAAAGTAACCTGAAACCAATCTACCCTGTTCTCCGCATCAAAAAAATGTTGGGCCTCAAAAATGGTCTTCAGCCGCTTTCCCTCATTCTCCTGCACGCCCCCTTTTTCTTCCATTGGCTTACTGCAAAAAACTTCCCATACTGACCATAGTTTGCTATCGTTGACGATCAAGTCTTTGAGAGTGTGGACAGCAGTGTTGTGTATTTGAGTGAGATAGACTACTCCAGGTTCATGCCAGACAGTAGAGAAGAATGTAGCTGGCCCCCAGCGCGTGGATGTGACTCTTGGCCACAAGGACTACAGAGTACAGGGAGATGTGCCTGTGTTCGTTGAAGCCCTTTGTGACAAGCGACTTGAAATAACGCGAGAGGGGACAGATGGCTTGAGCGCCATTGAGCAGCCTCTGTCAAAGTGTCAAAGACATTTCTTTGAGCATATCACTACTGTACAGACATGCTTTGATGCAATTTTATCACTAGCCATTTCGTGACGTTTTGTTAGCGTGATTCAAACAAAGAGAGGACCTGTCCACTTACAAAGGAAGACAGCATCATGTCCCTGAATGTCAAGCAATTGTGGTAGCCTATAAATTCATGCCGGTTCGAAATGAATTGTGATTTCATTTAC
This sequence comes from Fusarium udum, assembly GCA_013186905.1. Taxonomy (NCBI): domain Eukaryota; kingdom Fungi; phylum Ascomycota; class Sordariomycetes; order Hypocreales; family Nectriaceae; genus Fusarium; species Fusarium udum. Next base: position 13,485 of record JAAQPG010000249.1, on the reverse strand, counting down.
GATAACACATTCATAACTCGTCCACCTCAACAGCCCTCTACACAATCTTTTCTTGACATAATCTCAATAATCAACAAGCATGTGCACCGTACCCAAGATTACCTGGACTTGCCCCCATTGCGGCAAGAAATCTGACCCTGAATCTGGTCTACTCCTCGAGTGCAGAGACGCCAAAGCGGGAAAGAATTGCCAGAAGAGAAACGAGCAACCAATGTCTGGGCTAAAGGCATGCGATGATCACAAGCATCTGCCCATCAAAGCGAAGGAGTGGGACGAGCGTCTCTGATGATATGCATTGGATTGAGGAGATAGTTTAGTCAACATTCACGCATGTTTTCGTCTACTATCCGTCACTTTTAGGATATAAGCCTTTGTTGATCCTCTGAATCTGCCACAGATAGCTGATCAGCGAATTGATTGAGACTGCATAACGTCCCCAACCATAGTCGCGTGATTCACTGCTGTGTAGTCTGAAGTGCATTCTTGCCGAGCACTGAAGCGTACTGCATATCCTACCCCGAGCAGAGTGATCAACAGAGTGGCATACCTGCGAAATGGACTGTAATATAAATATGACTCCAGGTTCTGTCCCTCTCGTGAGACAGCAAATATTCCTCGTCGTGCTCAGTCAGCCCCAGACCTAAGATCCAAGAACTTTCCGTTCACAATGTGCACAGCCACTCAGAACATTAATATATGCCGCCTTTGTCCAAAGGAGCGCAATCTAGACTTGGGGGGAACAGTTCAATGCGGCAAAGCAAAAAGTGAAAAGAAGTGCGGTGGAGTTACCGTAACTAGAATTTACCACGACTGGATATGCGAGACTTGTTCATCACAAAAGGTAGCGAAGAGATAGGAAGACGACTTGTATAGCTTAAGAGAGGTTTCTAGGAGCAATAGCTAATACAAAAACCTTTCTTGATTTGAGTTGCTTGTAACATTTGGATTTGTGTCAATCAGTGACAACTCGTTGTTGTATGTGCCTCACCTGCATTCCGGTTGACGATGCTTGTGCCCTGTAGGGCTGCATGATAGTGTGAGAGCCAAATTGTACCCATGGAACATGTGCTGATTCAGGAATGAGACATGAGAGGAGCTTCATGCGGCTGGATCGTCAGTCAGGCTCAAGGCCCTGGGGCCCTTATGGGCCAATCTTCATTGAACCTAGCCGTGCTTATCACCCAACATGGCATATTTAAGGGTCTATAGAAAAAGAACCCTCGTGGATGAAACAACAGACTTTCCTGCTAATCCAATAAAGATTACAAAAGCTGACTCCGGTAATTACATGGGCCTCTGCGCCGTAAGCTAAGCCTTCAGCCCTTCAGCCCGGCCCCGCCATGGACATGTCCGCGGACGACCCCGTACAATCGGACGACTCCACCTCTGATTGGCTGCACTGCCTCTGAGATTCTTGGTATAAGATAAAAGAAGTGCGACAAGAGAAGTCGAGACTATCAGACCAGCTTCAACAACCCGAGAAACCAATTCATCGAATACACTAACAGCTCATCTTTCAATACGTCTTCGAAAGTCTCGGCGTATTTGCACCGAAATCATGATGAACTGCCACAAAGAACCCGATTTCCAAATCCGCGATATCCCTAGTCTTCGAGGCTACATCGCCATCGTCACAGGCGGTAAGTCACCAACTTAACACTTACAGAGCTCGCCACTGACTATCTAGGTAACTCTGGTATTGGGTATGAAACAACACTTCAGCTTGCCCTTAAGGGTGCCAGAGTCTACATCGCCAGCCGCTCAAGTGAACGCGTCAACAAGGCTATCTCTGAGATGCGGCAGAACAGTCCCGACTTGGACCTTTACTTCCTCAAGCTAGACCTCCAAGACCTTCAGAGCATCAAAAATACGGCTGCTGATTTCATGAGTCGCGAAAATCGCCTTGATCTGCTGATTAACAACGCTGGCGTGGGTGCAGTCCAAAATATTATGAAATAAAGCTAACGTGATCCAGATCATGGCTAGTCCATGGCAATTGACAAAGGACGGCTTTGAAGTCCAATGGCAGACTTGCTTCCTCTCCCATCACGCCCTCACAATGTCATTGATGCCTCTCCTTGTCGCCGCCGCTCAAACAAGTGGTCGTATGGACCGTGTGAGAATCGTCAATGTTGCCAGCGATATGGCCTTCAGAATGGGACCGGAAGCCATCAATTACCAGGACCCTAATCTCACTGATGTCACTGGACAACTAGCGCCCTGGTAAGCAATCCAACTCAGGACAAACTTCAATACAGCTTGCTAACCGTCATCAGGAGGAGATACGGCCACTGCAAGCAAGCCAGCATCATTGCTGCGAAGGCTATTACAGAACGCTACCAACCTCTCGGTGTGACAGCCTACTCCCTTCACCCAGGTCTCATCAAGTCCGGTCTGCAGTCCCACTCGAACAACATCTTCGGAGCCATGACGCGTGTCGCCATGAAAGTCGGCCCAACGTCCACGCCACTCGAAGGATCGATGAACTCGCTCTTCTGTGCTACAACTTCACAAGCCTACGACCACTCTGGACGATATTATGTGCCGGTTCAGAAGCTGGATGACAAGGCCAATAAGTGGCTAGACGATCCTCAGGCGGTCGGCAAGCTTTGGGACTTGGCGAACAAGCAGTTGAAGGAGCATGGGTTCGTCTTTGAGGATCTGCCTGGATATTATGCATAAGTTGGTAGTTGAACGGTGCTGGGAATACAGCAATGGTGGCGCTGCATATTGATAGACTTATACATGTAGAAACATGTGTATTCGAGAGAGAATTCTGTAGTTTGGTAGTAGTTCTTTTTCTTCACTTCCTTGTCTGCTCTACAAGTCTCTGAGAAGCGAAGTTTTAAATCTTACATGGGAATGTCACGTCGAAGTCCCAGATGAAGTGAAAACAGTCGCTGTCGTGCACAGAATTTTTTTCAACTGCTCTGGCAACGGCGAATATAGATGCCAATAAGAGGTGTAGTGGATTAAAAGCATAACTCGGTTTCGTGGTCTAACGGTTATGACTGCGGATTCTGATTCCGCCAGCGAGGGTTCGACTCCCTCCGAGACCTACTTTTTGTTGTTGACCTGCTTATTGTCGTTTGTCAACACGTTATATTATCTTTTAATTGTTAATGCGGGATTCAGCTCTGAACATTTCATCCTTCAGTTAATTTAGTCAATTCTCGGCCAATTGATATCGGTCCTAGTACAAGTAAGAAGTGGAAAGCTTATGATCTTAAAGTTCGTTTGTTCCGCATGATCAATATCCTGCAAAATATATCCAAGCCACTCGGTCAAAATCCCACATTAGCTTTTTCCCTCTCAAGCATAATGAACTATCAATGACCAAGCCATTAATTGATGATTCAAGACTTCTTACACTTTGCTTGGTGGATATGCTTAATCCCTTTGCGAATACGTAATGCCATCACCTGCCAGTGGCTTTCTTGTGTAAACTTCTCTGGCATATTGTATTTATCAGCCAGCTGTCCGGCTTATGGACGATGAGTAATGCGTTTCGGACGAACTGGTGCCCCTGGTTGAGCCGGAAATTCCTGATTCGGCAAGCCAGAAACTTCCTACAATCCATAACTTAACCGAAAATCCATATGGCACTCTTGGAAGCCCGTGTTGCTACAAGCTCCGACCGAAGAGATGCTTAAGTCCGATCATGGATAACGCTGGCCCAGAATTTGTCGATATAATTGCAACGATCACGTAAAAGCTTTGACGCGTCAGGCAGATGAATGTCGGTACCAGTCGATCAGTCGCCATGTCTCTCATAAGTACTTAAGAACATCATGCCCCAAGCTCTCGGTGGTCGGGATCATTCATACCCGACGACAGCAAACCCGCCATGCCTTCAGAACAAACCTTCCAGCGTCACGAAATCCAATCAGCTCGCAATGCTGTAGGTGAAACCATTCTCGACAGACACAGTACCCGTGCATTTTGCACCGATCAAGAAGTTCCAACGTCCGTTATTGAGGATTGCTTCAGTATCGCCCAACATGCCCCATCTTCAACGAACATACAGCCTTGGAGAGTAACCGTCGCATCTGGTGAGCCACTGAAGCGCTTGTCAGCTGCGCTTGTGATGGCATTTGGGAACAAAGAGGAGCTCAAGATTGATGCCATTCCTGAGTCGTATAATCACTATCGCTCGGAGCTGGGCCATCATGTCTATGGACCAAATGGATACAACATTGCCCGCGGAGACACAGAGGCGATGACCAAAACTCTCATTGACAACTTTAATTTCTACAACGCGCCAGTAGTCGCTGTTATTTGCATCGACAAAGCCCTCAACAAAGGCGATGTTCTGTCAGTGGGTATCTATCTGCAGACGCTTCTTCTACTGTTGACGGAAAAGGGATTGGGCACACAAGTGTCTGCTGCGCCAACTGGATACCCGGACATCATCAAAAGGGAGCTGGGTATTGATGAGAACTTGGATATTCTTTGCACGGTTGGGATTGGATTTGAGAATAAGTCACAGCATATCAATTCGCTGAAGATGCCAAGGGATGACTGGAAGCGGAGCGTCAGATTTGTGATGGAGTAGCGGAGTCCTGTTTCGTTGGGTTAGTGGTGTTATGCTTGTTTCTTAGCGCCTTTAGCAGTAAATAGCCTGGACTGTTGGGTTCCGTTTTAGTGTCACTTCTGGTGCTTCTCCGAGTGACTGGCCCCTATTTGTTATTAATAAAGACCTCGTTTTCCTGATACATTCGGTCTTTGAGCCACCCGGAAAATTGAACATGACAAATTGCCTCGCTCTTGATGCTGATCTATTTAATTTAGGACAGAAACTCTTGGCACAGACCGGAGTTTTTACATCAACGTCTCTAGTGCTGACGTCAGAAACATTTGGTGTTTTGACGATGATCATAGCCACAGAAAGCAAAACACATAACAGCCCCGCATCTTGAGCAGGAGCCAAACTTGGCTCTGCAGGCTACTCAAAGAATTCAAGATGGACAACTCGTGCGCGATCCCTCAGGGAAAAGAGGTCTCAAGCGGCCAAGTCAACGATGACCTGCCGACTGCTGAAGCACTCAGGATCGCGGATGGGATTGAGGTCCTCGATGGCAAGGGAGAGAAGCATACCTTCAAGAGCATCTACAGCGGAGCTGGACTGCCCCGACGAGTCCTTGTTGTCTTCGTTCGCCATTTCTTTTGTTGTGTATGGTCCCTGCTCATGAAATAACCCCAGCTAACACCATCAGTCATGCGTGAGCTACACCAGCTTTCTTGCCAAAAACGCGACCCCAGAAAAGCTCCAAGAAATAAACACCGAGATCGTGATAGTAGGCCACGGAGATCCTAGAACAGTTGACATGTATCGTATAGATACCGGCTGCGAATTCCGCATCTACACTGATCCATCTGAAGAGCTTTACAAAACGCTCGGCATGATTCGGACATGGGAAGAAGGACCTCCGAATAAGTATATTCCCATCTCGCCTTTTTGGAACGCCTGGTTGTCTATGAAGAATGCGTTTTGGAAGTTACTGGAGGGATATCCTGTCTGGAACTGGGGAACCACGAATCAACAGGGTGGAGAGTTCTTGTTTGTTGGGGAGGGGAGTGATAAGAAGGTGGCTTGGTGTCATCGGATGAGGAATTCGCGAGACCATACGGATACTGATGAGATATTAGAGGTATTGGGGCTCAACAAGTGAAGCTGTGTTGACGACACTCGAGCGTTGAGCATGGGTTGATGCTTCAAGTGCGAGAGAGCGCACAGGATGCCAGTTATGATAGACAAGTTGGAGGCTGAAGCAAGTCTAAGGTTGCTACTGAAGCTTTAAGCCATCCCGTCACCTTGTAGCATTGGTAGCTTGATGGATACGAAACATGGATGCTCGATGGTGATTTCTGTAGGGTATCTATACCGACCTCGGACCTTGTCGTTTCCTCATAGATGCAGAGATTGGTTCATTAAATTTAGAAGGATATATAGAAACCTGGTTGACTAAAACTCTTTCGCTCAACATCGTTGACTTCAAGTCGCATATTTGACCTGAGCAAGCTTGTTAAGCGGACTAGAACAACATTCAACACCACAGAACACCACCCCGGACAAACCCTCATTATCCGAGATCAAATAGTATTAGCTGGCATCCAGAGAATACATCATCGGACTTAAGGGATGCCGATCCCATTCGTAATACGGCAAACGCCGAGTAAGCTCAAAGGATGAGGTGGGGGCTGAAGATGACATTTAAATGCTGACCGACGTCTCCCAGCCATTCACATCCATAGACATCTTACTTGCGTTGACACGCAGCAATGGAGTTTATTGCTGCAGGTGTATCTTGGGCGCTGGGTAAGGCTCCCTCCCCGCAGGAGGTTCTGGGCTGTCTTGGTCTCGCATCTCTTGTCGCGCAGAATTCATGGCCTGAATTATCCTCAAAGCTCTCACCTCAAGCGTCGATAATTTTGCCCGATGACTCGTCATTTGGCAGCCTTGTTAGTAGATGGCGGGATTGGCATGGACCGCAGCCTGGGGCAGTCGTGAGAACCTTCTCCGAGGGCGACGTGCAAGAAACTGTAGGGATGATGGGTCTGAGGTGAGAGTCCTGCTGACAAGTTGTAGATAAGATACGCGAATGCGCATGGTATTCCGTTTCTCGCTAGGTCTGGCGGCCACGGAGCAACTGAAGCACTGCAGCTGGCCAAGGATGTTATTGTTGTGGACTTGCGAGATCAAAATGATGTCGAAATTGCGGAGGATGGAAAGTCTGCGAGGATTGGTGGAGGCGCGAGTGTGAAGAAGGTTGTAAATGAGCTTTGGACAGCTGGAAAGCAAACAGGTAACTCAATCATTATAAGCCAGATCTCCATGCTAATATGATCATCAGTCACCGGTATCTGCGAGTGCGTTGGTGTCTCAGCGCCCGTCCTTGGTGGCGGCCATGGTTGGCTACAAGGTCAATACGGCCTCGCATCAGACCAAGTCATTTCTGCACGAGTTGTGCTCCCCAACGGAGACGCAGTGGCAGCTTCAGAGGACTCAAACCGTGATTTGTTCTGGGCTCTTCGCGGAGCAGGGCACAACTTTGGCATCGTGACCGAATGGCAGTACCGAATTTACGACATCAACAACCCCAAGTGGTCTTATGAGATCTTCATCTTCCTTGGAGATAAACTGGAGGATGTTTTGGAGTTGACAAATAAGATGATGAAGACCCAGCCGCCGCATTTGACGCACTGGATCTACATCGTCAATATCCCTGAGATTGATCCTGACAAGGTAAGTATCCTTTCTCAGGATGAAAACCCTGCCTAACAACGGGTAGCCAATTATCTGGTACGCTGTCATCTCAGATGGCGCTGCACAAGAAGCCCGAGATTACGCGAAACCACTTCACGATCTCGGCCCCATCAACGTCAACGCTGGAGAAGCTGCAATGCCTGAGTTAGCCGCCATCACGCTTATGAGCGACGATAGTGTCGGATGCGCAAAGGGCTTCACCGGTCTCCGATATCCAATCGGCCTGAAGACTTATGATACCTTCGCCGTTCGAACGGTCTTCAACGAGATCGCCGATATATCGAAACGTGTTCACGAGTTCGCTGGCTCATTCTTTCTCCTTGAAGGGTATTCCACCCACGGCGTCAAGGCAATTGATGCAAAGAACTCTGCATTTCCCCACCGCGACGATGAGATTCTGGTGACTCCCTACATTCTCTACAAGCCCAACACGACGCTTGACGGGCTTGCGCAGGAGCATGGTGAGAAATTGAGGAGACATTTGCTAGAGGCTAGTGGAGACCCCGAGCATCTACGCGCATACGTTAACTACGCTCACGGCTTCGAGTCCCTGGAAGAAATGTACGGCCATGAGCCTTGGAGGATCGAAAAGCTCAAGGCCCTCAAGAAGAGGTGGGATCCCGAGAACAGGATGAGATTTTACGCGCCGATCGTCTAGGCAAGGCATTCTCAGCCCAAAAGGCCCAGAGGAGTCAGCCCTACGCTGAAACCCTGGTAAATCTCACCCGGTCTCACCGAATGGAACAGCGGGACCACAGGTAAAGGCGTATTACAGGACAACATCACACGCGGATCAATAGCCAAGACCGCAAGATAAAGAATCACAAGCTCTTGTGCATGATAATCATCGTCGAAAAGAGTAGCCAGTTCGTGAGGCTTTCACGTGACGTAAGCATCCGCGTGTCCTTGACTCTGCGGTCGCTAAGCAATCTAAGCTTAAATTATTATCTTGATGTAATTCTCGTTCTGGTTTTCATAAATTAATTCCTCAATATCTATACTCAAGTACTTGGCTCTTACGGTAGAGGTGAAGATGCAGCAACAACCTCTTCGAGCAACGTTATCGTGCAGTTCCTGTCGACAACGAAAGTACGCCGCCTTTTCTTGGCACCGATGACGATGCTGACGAGATACCTAGACTGAAATGTGATCGCGATGAGCCATGTAGCAATTGCGTTGCGAGAAATGTCTCATGTCAATATGCGCCATGGCCGCGAGGTCGTGTTGCTGCTCAGAGAAGAGACAGCAGACAGAATGATCTGAGTGATCGCGTGCGCCATCTTGAGCAACTTCTTGGTTCTATTGTTCAACAGCTTCCAGCTCAGCAGGAGATGTCTAATGGATCACCCAGTATCAAGAGTCCAGCGAGTACTTATGTAACGGCATCTCATGTTACAGGGTCCAACCAAGGATCTCATCACTCCTCTCAGGAAGGCTCTGAGGTCAAGCCTGGTAGGATGATGGCGAATCCGAACGAGACGATCTATGTTTCTAGCAGCCACTGGTCTGCTATCTGCCACGAGGTTAGTAGGTATCCAACAGAGAGAGCACTTCTGATACCGTACTCCAGGTCGAGCATATCCGCGAAAATCTGGACGAAAGCCACGAAGCGAGTGACTTGGGTATCGTTGATCAAGCTCAAAGTCAAGTACCACTGCTTTTGGGGCCCGGAAGACTAGCTCCAAGCCTTGAGGATATTCTTGCGGATGTCCCTCCGAAGCACATCACGGATAGACTTGTATCTCGTTATTTCACTTCGACTCAGCCATCCATCTGTACGTCCAACTCTTAATCTACAGCACTGTCACTGACTTTGCAAAGTGATCACCCATTCAGGAGAGTTTGAAGGCGAGGTAAGTCTCCTTTTACTACCAAACCTTGGCCTCACTCATTTTCTCATAGTACAGACGCTTCTGGAATGACCCCAATTCCGTATCTGTTCAGTGGGTTGGGATGCTCTTCGGTATTCTGGCCACTGGAACATTCCTGTACATCCGATCACAGGATGAGCTTCCCGGAGGAATGGGTTCACCTCTTGAAGTTGCAGAGTCCTTCCAGCAAAGATGCACCGACTGTCTTATTCTTTCCAAGTACTCTACAGCGCCTGGTAAGTATACTCTGGAGACTCTTCTGTTCAATATCCACGGTGAATTCGTGCGCCGTCGAGACGCTCATCTCGGCGTGTGGATCCTTACCGGTATTGCTATTCGTTTGGCGATGAGAATGGGATACCATCGTGATCCCGATAACTACCCTCGGATATCACCATTCCACGGCGAGATGAGACGTCGTGTATGGGGTGTTCTCCAGCAGCTTGACATACTGACCTCTTGCCAATTGGGTCTGCCGTCGCTTATCCAAGAGTCCCAGTGCGATACCCGTCTTCCGCGCAACATAAACGATGAAGACTTTGGTCCTGAGTGCACGCAGCTTCCTCCACCAAGGCCTGAGACGGAAGGTACAGGCGTTCTGTACACCCGTGTCAAAGTCAAGATGATGACCATCTTCGGACAATCTTCAACCAGGTATCACTTGGCAAGACAGAAGACTACAACGAGATCATGTCTCTCGATCAGAAGCTTCATCAGATGCATCAGTCCATGCCCACCTGCTATAAGATAGCAAAGCTGGAGGATTGCTTCATGGTCCCGCCGTATCTGCTCATTCGGCGATATAACCTTGAACTTCTCTTCCAGAAGGCTAGATGTACACTGCACCGCCATCACATGACGAAAGCATACCATGACCCCAAGTATAACTACTCCAGGGCGGCTTGCGTTGACTCAGCGATGACTGTGCTGGGTCACCAGGCTAGCATCCTGAAGGAAGTTCAAGTTGGTGGACTATTATACAATGACAGATGGTTTCTCACATCTCTTGAGAGACATGACTTCTCGCTGGCATCTATGGTCGTCTGCGTTGAACTTGGCATGTCGCCTGAGCAGCAAAACCCAGAAGTCGTGGGATACTCTCGGGAGAGTATGATCGAAGCACTTAAAACCTCGCAGACATTTTGGGCGGCTATTAAGGCCGTCTCTGCTGAGGCAAAGCAGGCATATGATATGCTTACGGTGATGTTGAAAGCTGTCACGACTGGTTCGAAGGATGAGTCGATGCCACTAGCTGTAAACCAGGAAAAGGCCCAAGCTCACAATGGCAACGGTAACGGTATGACTGATGCTCGAAAGAACGTGATTTGTTGACTGACAAGAACAGGGCACACGAACGGGCAAGATAATACGGGCGAGACTCCTTTCTCGACCGAATTCCAGGGTATCGAGGCCATGCTGAACAGTTCAGATGGCGTAGACTGGGTATGTTTTTCTACAAAGAGACAGTGTGCCGAGCTAACGTGTTTGACTTTCTAGGACATGTGGGAATCACTGGTTCACATGCCCGAAGACTTTTCAAAATATGAAATGCCAGAAGAGCTCTAGAACAAATGTGATTGTAATTTGTTCTCTCGATAAGGCGAGTGGTGCTGCATTTATTGCTGACAGATGACGCAGCGTGATGGTTAGCGGGGTTTGGTGTAGCCTAAATAAAATTTCTCATGACCTGTGAGCTTCACTCTATTAATCCTCGTGCCACGCTCAACATCCACTAAAACTGTTCATGCTTCTCTTACAAACTCTGAACTTGCCAACATGCCTGCTCAATTAGTCATCTTCGACTTTGACGGGACTCTCTTCGATACCCATCAAGCCATCTCTCACATCATCAAGCTCACCTTCGACTCACTTCTTCCAACCTCAGCTCCAGCAGAGTCTGAGGTGCAGAAGTTGATTGGTTCTGGCTTGGGTCTTAGAGAAGTTCTCCAGGCGCTACATAAATCTCCCGACTCTTTCGACGAGGATGAATGGACGTCAACGTACCGTCGCTTCTACAACGAAGAGGGACAGAAACTTGTATCCGCATTCCCTGGTGCCAAGGAACTTTTGAAGAAGTTGCATGAAAGAGAAGTTTCTGTCGCTATTGTCAGTAATAAAGGTGTAGCCGCGGTCGAGACGGCTCTCAAGAACAATGGCATTGATACCATCCCTGAAGACTTGATCGTTGGAGACAACACCCCTGGCGCAACGCGAAAGCCGGACACTGGAAGCTTCGTGAAAGTCCTACTGCCGGCTTTGAAAGCTCGTGGGTGCGCACGCATTGACGCCTCGAAAACCTTAGTCGTTGGGGACACGGACGCAGATGTCAAATTTGCTGCCAACATTGGAGCAAAGTCTGTTTGGTTCAGGTATGGATATGGGGAAAAAGGGGCGTGTGAGAAGTTGGAGCCACATTTCACAGTCGATTCGTTAGAAGAGGTAGCTGGAATTGTTGATAGGATGTGATTGATCAAAATTACCTCTTGATGAGGGACTGCACGGGTCATCAGACATAACTCCAACTTAGAGTTCATTATCGATCTTGGATTCCTCAGCCGGTGACGAATCCTGTGCTGAAAGCTCGTATTGTGGCTTGGACATCAACTTTGTTATTTGCCGTTGTGGCCTCTTATTGGTTACAACAGCCACGTAGTTCGCAATCAATGGAACAAGGCCATGTCGCCGGCGGGCTTGCAAACTTCTTTCACCGGAAAGGCCAATTAAACAGTTCTAGATGCCAATTAGGGACATTTGTCTCTTGTCTCGTGCTCAGTTCAACTTCATTGCTTATGATGCAAGTCACGTTCAAATGATATACAGGGCAGCCCTATGTACGCGTCTTCGTTCAAGGGACAAGATGAAAAACGATTAAAGTCCTCAGCAGAGCCAAGATAAGTGCGCATATGTCCTTGGGCCATTGACTCTCATAACGATGCTCCACAAGATTTTCGCCGAGACGATTCTTAGAGGAGCTTTGAATGTCAAAGCGTATAATATGACGAGATATACTAAGGTAGGACAGTGAAGAAATCCCACGAACCTGGCTTGAGACCTTCGTAAATTGTGCATACTTTGAGGCTGATAATCATCACCCAAGCTCCCTTGTCATGGCAGCAAATTAAACCTAGCAATTCCACAAACAATGAGATAAAAGTTTCAAACTCTGTTCAAGCCATGTATAAAATCCATGTCTTCCCCTCCCCTTAATGCTTTACTTCTCTCAACAACAAAACATAATAATCTGGGTTTACAATCTAAATTACTACACCCAAAATGCTGCTCCTCGGCATTATACTCTGCTTTCTCGCCGCTACTGGCACAGCCTGGGATCCCCCCGAGATTCCAGGGTTCCGGACCATGTGGTACGACAACTTCGAGGGGGTTCCTGGCTCTCTACCAGATACTTCCAAATGGAACATTCAACATTGGTACCAGGATCTAAACGGCGATCATCAGGAGTACAGGGCTTCCCCTGTAAACGTCCATCTCATGAATCGCTTCCTTCATATCCATCCGTGGCGCGACCCCACTGCTGCAAAAGGTTGGACATCTGGTCGTATCGAGAGCACGTACACCTTCACCCCTGCGCCCGGTGTCAAGACCATTGTCCAAGCTGACATAGAACTTGGTTTTGCCCCCAAAGGAAGGAAAAATGGCATCTGGCCTGCCTTTTGGTTACTCGGTGACAGCCACCGCACGGGAGGTCCCATATGGCCTGCCTGTGGTGAGCTCGACATTATGGAGCACGTTAATACCGAATATGAGACTTATGCAGCTGTTCATTGTGACAAGTCTCCAGGCGGTATCTGCGGGGAGAAGAAGGGTATCGCCGCGTCATACTTTCACCCGGACATGGCTAAGGGCAAGGCCACTTACAAAGTTGTCATCGACCGCACACCGACAGTGTGGCAGGACGAGAGTGTAAACTTCTACGTCGATGATAATCTCTTTCATACGGTCACGGGGGCGCAAATCGGCGACCCGGAGGTCTGGAAGACCATTGCGCGGAACAAGATGTTCATTATTTTCAACGTCGCCGTTGGTGGTGATTGGGTAGGTTGAAACTCTCTTGCTGAACCTGTCAAGCTAATATATTGTAGCCGGGATCACCTGTTGACTATACTTTAGAGGGCCGTGAGGCTGGTATGAGAGTCGGATATGTTGCGCATTATGAGCAACAAGCTTCAGCACAAGATACAGCCTATGCGCCTCCAACACCAGATACATCCTATACGCCTTCAGCGGAGGATACAGCCTATGCGCCTTATGACTATCCCCATGGTAATCAACAAGACCATATGGTTTGTTGTAGAAAGACATATCTTCATGAGACCAAGGTAATAGCTC
>JAAQPG010000248.1:0-11123 GCA_013186905.1 Fusarium udum | reverse complement strand
TAGGCCGCTGTCATCCATAGCTAAACTGCCAACTAAACTGCAAACATCTTATCATGAGCTGCCATAAGGACTAAGAAGAGTCTTCAGTGGAGAAGGGTAGTGTCACTACCATCTCAATGCTTAATCTCGAACTTGACAGGGAAGGTATAAACCATCTGCAGCGCCAAGGGATCAACTGACCAGACCACCGAGCACATGCAACTGATAAGGAATGGTGGGAGCAGGAGCCTGCAGGGCAGTATTTTGACCTATGAAGCTGACACACAAAGGCAGTTATATTACCATAACCCATTATGTTTCGGATATGCACTCTGAGTCCAGGCGGACAACGCCACATGATATCAAGAAGAAATAGATATAAGACCGTAAGCTGATGGCAGTAAAGCATAAACAGGAATCAAGAACCAACTTGCCAAACCATCATTTGCAATTAACCGGTCTACCATAATGCCAGACAATACCGAAGAAACATCAAGTTCGTTATTAGCAGCCTTTCAGTCTCTTCTCTTATTCCAGTACTAAGAAGTACAGAAGATACAAATTATCACAGTGTTGAATCTCTGAAAGAAGTCGAGGCATATCTGAGCTATTTGGAGAGTGAAGTCCAGAGACTTAAAGACGAAGACGACCAGGGCCGACGGATCGAAGAGCTGATTGAGCTGAATAGATATTTGGAGAAGGAAATACGGAGACTGGAGGCTCAGATGATAGAGTTGGCGGCGTACCAAAGAGACCAAGCGCGAAAGTCATGAGGCCTTCTGTTGACTCGATCAGAAGCTTCTAAGAATGCTAGTTATTGGTTCTATGTAATTATTGCCGCGGATAATCATATATCTCTTTGAGACGTCATAAGCTTTAACTATCAATCGATCAATTACCGCGGTTACCTTTCGAAAAACCGTCTGCTAACATTTATAAAAAGGTGATAGCCTGCAACGTTGAAGCTCAGAGACTTCACCGGGCATCCGAACACCACAGTAAGCCACGCAGCATATTAGCCCCCCCGGCGGAGAAATCGAATAGCCGTAAGACCAGATCCGATTAGGCATAAATACGCTTTGTTTTATTAGTCGACTTACATGCGATATAGGCAACCGATTCTAAGGGCCATGGATCCTACAGCCCATGGTTTCATCCGGAACGCAGTAGATGCTCTCCTGATACTGGAAGCTTGTCTTCAGGGCCGGTTCCTCCACATGCCGAGGGCACTGCGCCCTGAAGAAGCCCGATCTGTCATCCGTGATGGAGCCATCTTTGTCTACGAGGTCGAGTCATCGGGAATCCATGAATGGCGCGATCATCATGAATGGCATACCGAGTTTGCGCTTGGCGACTTCAGAGTCTCGTGCCAAGCCGGCCTAGACTCCGCCCATCTGGTGGGACGGTTGGTCAGACAGAGTATAACTCTGTATTGGAACGGCCTGGAGCGCCATCTTATCTCATATTTCCAGATGGATACCCTGCGCAGGGTTGTGTCTTGGGGCGTAGAGAACCCGCCAGACTTGGATCGGATTCAAATACGAGATGGTCTCGTTGAGGTGCAACTTCATCTTCGCTATAGCGTCGCGTATAGCCCTTGGTATGGCTGGACATTGGTGGAGGAGGAGGAGGAGGAGGACTAAGCCTTGAAGTTGGACAGAGTGGATATTCTTCAAGAGGTAAAACTTGGTACTTACCTCTTCGTGTTGGTTTGGCAAGTTGTTGATGTTGGATACATTGATCGCTAGCGGCTGCCAAGCCACGCTTGGACTTGGTGATCGGCTACCGTTGCTTTGTTGCCTAGTTGCTTAGCGATAGTCTTAGGGATTGAACAGTTCAAACAAGGTCTAAGGTGCTGCAGTAGCTTCGGCCCATGTGGGATTTTATCCAGATCGGATGGAAGGTGCATGGCATGAAACGTCTTATGGCTCTTGGGGCAGGCCACTCGTTCTATCGGTGCTACCACTGACTCTAGAGTTCGAAGAATTTTCAAATGTCATTGGTGGCAAATTGCTGGGGCTTGACATCGCGAGGTCGTCTGTTTCCACGCCTAGGGGGAAAGTAAAAAACGACCCCCAACGAGTTCTGGTGTAAACCAAACTCATCAAGGATCGTGTATTTTCCCCCTCCCCCAGGCATGCACACCCAAGACTTTTCATTCCAACAAAATGCTGTCTTCTTTCTTCCTTGCAATGCAACCCTATCGGGATTTCATCTCGTTCTTAACCCCCCCTGAAATCTCTAGCAAATACGGGGATGATGTTCCGGAAGCTAACTCTGTACGCTAATTCTGTAGATCATCTTGATCAAACCATCATGACTACTTGGCTGCTCATCTCTGGTACGATATCACTCCCAGTATCGACCCTGCCTCGGGATGCGTGACTATTTAATAAACAAAGCAACCGCTGGGTGACCTGACCATCTTAAAACATCAAGCACATGTCTTCACCAAAAGCAACGTCTACTGGGCCGCCACCCGCTACTGCATTGCCGGCGCCCTTCTTCGTCCGTACAATTTACCCCTTTGACCCCCCTGCCCCTGCATCACTTGAGAATTTACTTGCATTCGACAAGGGAGAGCTCGGACTAATTCACCATGTTGAGCCTTCTGGCTGGGCAGAGTGCAGCCTGCTGAAATGCGGTACTATAGGCTGGATGCCTCTGAACTACTGTACCGTGTTTGACCGAAACCCAATGAGATCCCTGCTCAAGGCGGTTATCAAGTTTACAGAAGCTATGCGCTTGGGCCCAGATGTGCCTGTCGAGGGAGGAGACGTTAACGCCATTGTCCATGGAGTCTCAAGTATCATGGTAAGCCAGGTCAACTACTAACCGCGCTATAATTTGCTGATAAATGAAGCAAAGAACCTCGGATACCGCCTCGACGTCGATTACCCCCAGATAGGCGCATGGGCGGCTCTGCACCCCAAAAGTATATACGTCCAAAACCTCGTACTTGCTCTACAGAAACAATTCGGAACTATGCGCGAGGGTACCCCTAGCCAGGAGAAGAAGGACAGTACACACAGGATTGACCTCGTCTCGGTTGCCTTCAAAATCGTTATCAAGGTTGATACTTTCTTGTCGGCCGTGCAAAAGCTGCACCAGAGTCAAACCTTTCGTGGACCGACCAACACCAAGACACCGAGTACTGTTGAGAATGAGAGCAAGACATCTCCAACTACAACAGCTGCAGATGCCTTGAACAAGAAACCCGATAGTCCCTTGTCTACGGGACCTGATAAGCACGAACACATCGCCTATCTCGCTCCAACATCGCCTCACAGATTCCCCGAGCGTAAATCATCGCCACAAGCTCAGCAAAGACAGGACCGTCACCCTGACCCGCAAGACTTTGGCTCTAAAGCCCAACTGGAGCAACATCCAGTGCATCCTACTGATAATATACTGCCCCGGCCTTCAGTGCACCAGACCTCCATCCAGGACCAATCGTTCATCTTGAGAGCACAAGTGACCCGTTGTTCCCTACCGGCTCTGATGGGGCACCTTACAAATTGCGAGCTTCAGTCTATTAGAGAACAGTTCGTCGAAGCTTTCTTCATAACATGGGAACTATTCTGTACACCGGAGGAGTTACTTAAGGCTCTGACCAAACGATTCGTGGCTGCCCAGAACGAAGAAGCGCAGCAGAGAAAGAGGATTCAATTTCGAGTTTGCTACGCCCTCAGGGCTTGGCTAGAGTCTCATTGGCAACCAAACACAGACCAGCGTATCCTACTATCGCTGGACTCCTTTCTTAGATGCGAAGTCCAAAATGTCTTACCGGCGTCATCGGCGTTTCTCCTCGATATTATCAAGAGTATCGGCATCGCACAGCAGGATCGTCCGTCGAACTCTCCTTCAGCACCGACCATCAAAAGGGACACAACCTGTCGACATGGAAGCAACATGGGCATGGATATTGCGAACAGTCTCTTTAAATGCCGCGGTGATCAGATTTCCATTGTATATATGTGTCACAACTATCTCGCCGCTCAAATCACGTCCAAACAGATGCAAATATTCTCTTCCATCAAGGCACGAGAGCTTCTGGCTGGCAGGTGGATGATTCACGACTCGAAAGACGCCCCCAACGTGGTGGCTATGTGCCAGCTCACCAACGGAATCTCCAATTGGGTCAAGGAGAGCGTCCTCGCCGAAGCTGAGCCCAAGGACCGGGGTCATGTTGTAGAAACATGGATTCTTATCGCTCAGCATCTCTTCCAATTGAGCAACTTTGATGGCCTGGTGGCGGTCACCTCGGGACTGGACGACACCTCTGTATTGAGGCTCAAACAGTCTTGGGATGCTGTATCCGTACAGGCCAAGGAGTCATTTCGCTCCCTGCAGCGGATCGTCGACCCATCCGAGAACCGCAAGACGCTGCGGGCTTTGTTCTCGAGTTCCCCAGCTCCACGGCTCCCCTTCTTAGGCTCATATTTGAGCCAACTAGTCTTCGCTAATGAATACCACAAAGTGAAGAATGTCAAGGAAGGAGAGGTATCTTCGGATTCCGACGAAAAAATCGTCAATTGGGAGAAGTATGCTCGAATAGCGTCGATTGTCCAGAGCCTCATTGGCAGTCAACAGCCCTTTGACATAACTCCTGATATCGAGCTGCAGATGTGGATAGGCAAGAAGACTTCGGAGTTTTGGTGTCCTGACCAGAATTGCCTCCAGGAGATATATTACGAGAGGAGCAAGTTCCTCGAATCGGGTATGTCGCATCAGAAGAGTCATCCAACTTTGCGTTCTCTTTTCCATTTAAAGGCCTGATGGTACACGGGGTGCTTTAGTAGCAGTCTGTCAATTTAGTAGTTCAGTATGTTGGTAGTCATTATATACTCAGTGCGCTATCTATTGTTAATTTTGTAGTCCTGCAACGTCACTGTATATATTGTAATTCATAACAGCTTTAACCAAATGCCGTCTACAAACCCGATCCTCGGGTAAGTGATGCAATGAAGAGGCACAAGTCGATGAAGACTTTATTTATGGTTATTCACCACTATTTACTCTGCGATCTTAATGGCCTAGCCTGTGATAGCAGGCTTGCTTGGAAGTTAATAGTCAGGACTTTCGAAAGACACTACGATATTGTGTTGAAATAAGTCACATGGTCTGTAACAGCGCCATTACTAAGCCTTATTCTTTTGTCTCGCACTTTGAAAATAAGCAGTGGCTTTAAAGCCGAAACATGTCATCGTCATAAGTTGAACGGAGACTGCCACAAGGACCTGAACTTCCGTGAGCAGGCTACTATGTAAATCGCCGTCCGTAGCGTAGTACGTTTGATACAATCATAGGTTAAGGCTCCAACTGCACTTTTAAAACACTGTTGATACCACTTATTACAAATGACATTTGCAGCCCGGGACTGAGCTACTTAACGTCTGCCCCGACACGCAGTGGACAACTGATCGACGAGAACCCACGAGACAGGCCTGTAAGTAGTTGATTCGCCGCCTAGTGACCCCATCTTGTACAAATCTTTATTCTCAACAAGAAATTCCAGGATCTCTCGCAGGATGTCCCCATTACCACGCCTAGAATGAACTCGGTATCTTGGTATTCGACTCTCCCACAAGACATGTTCTTCAGGTGACCAATTCATGTTAGCCTTAGAAATTTCCGAACTGGGGTCCAAACGCTGTGTGGCATCTCTAGCCAGAAGATGTGGTGACCAGCGCTCAAATCCTCTGCCAAGAAATAAGCGTAATATGGAAAGATCAGCGTGTTCTATGGAATATAGTAGAAACTTCATTCCTGTAGGCCAGGCTAAAAGGCCGAGATCTACCTTGCCATGAAATAGAATTTCTCGGACGGCAGACCAGCGCATGTTGAGCACTGCTACTTCCCAAGCATGTGAGACTGGATGAACCACTGAAGGATACACCGGTGAGGCCATGTAGCAGTGATGCAGAATGCATTTCAATAAAGAAAGGCGCTCTTCAAACTGAACACCAGTATCTCTTAGGGTTACTTGAATAGTGTTTTCGTTCTTGCAAGCTAGGATCATACAGCCAATAGCTGTGCGGTTATACTTGTCCAGAAGGTCCATCCGTGGTCCGGCTTGAAGCAATGCTTTGGTAGTGGGAATGACTTGGTTGTTGGATGTGAATCTCATGAGACACATCTGAGATATAAGAGCGTGTAGAGGAGTGGCACCCTTATTGTCTTGATCATCAACCTTTGCCCCTGACTGAATAAGTATCGCGACTAGCTTATCCTTAAAGAGACGCGCAGCAGAATGTAATATTGTCGTGCCAAGTTTGTCACGAACTGATAAGCTCATTCGGCGTATGAGGGAAGCAAATCCTGGTGAGCAGACCGCACTGACATCCCACAGTGCGAGAGCATGAACTGGCGTGGAACCGTCGCTATCCATTGACGCTGTTGATGCACCACGTGACAGCAATAGCTTAGCGACCGCAATCACAGATGCTAACTCATGCTGTGAAGTCTGCAAGAACAGACGGTGAATGGGCGATCGTTGCTGATTATCAGCCGCATTGATAGAGGCACCATGGTCCAGCAGGCATTGAATCATGGCCTCATCAGTATTTTGCACAGCGAGGTGCATTGCTGTGGTGCCGTCCAGAAGTTTACTATCGACATCTGATCCCATATTGATTAACGTGACTGTGTCGTCAACGGATTTGTTGCGCACTGCGCAATGAAAATATGATTCTCCAAAGCCGTCGACATCATCAAGTTTGAGACCCTGCTCGAAGACTTTTGATAAAGGAATCATGTGCGAGAAGCCAGAGTCAATCATATGCCATATAATACTCCTACCATCCTCATCAACGTGGTGTAGATATTGACTACTAGGAAGAAGTAGAGCGAAGAGGCTGTCGTTATGATGACGGACCGCAGAAAGCAGAGCTCGGAAGCCCATGGCTGGTGAAACGTCTGGAAATAACTGTTCGCCGAAGTCAATGTACGCGATCGCGCGGTTTGGCGTAATATTTCCTTTGCAAGCTGTTTCGAGTAGTGATTGTATAAGAGCTTCTTGTTCCTCCTCATCAAGAAAGGAGTGTATAGTTGAACGGCTGATGTCATTGATAGAGCGACGTAAGTCTTTGGCGACCTCCAGCCCGTCCAGGGTAAGGATGCTTATTATTCCAGCAGCAGAGTATTGTGCGAATATCGAATTCTGACATTTGGTAGTGGAAGTGACAAGGTTCCAAATAGCTTCCACCAAAGCCGACACCATCTTTGACCGCCCAATGTGGTGATTACCATTCCCCATGACCCATAGTTCATAGAAAGACCTCTCACACAGCTGTGAAAAGAAACATCTTTCTGGCGTCATTGCCTCAATTAGGATTTCATCGTGCCATTCTGGGTTCTTCAGACATGACTTCCAAAGAGGCAAGAAGATATCGGCTCGATGATAGGAGATAGATTTCCGTAGTGGGCTTCCAGAACTATCACCTGGAGATGTCTCATTCCCCGGGCTGCAAGAAAGTGGGTTGGCTCCAGCCCCGAGGAGCGCTTTCACAGCTCCTAATGAACCGGTCTCGACAGCAAAGGCGAGAGGAGTACCCGCCAGGGAGAATGGTAGCTGTTGATCCAGAGTCTGTGTTTCAGAGCAGTAGGATTCAAGAAGTGTGCCTCGGGAGTCGAGGTGTATCGGTAGCAAGATTTCTAATGCGCGTTGTAGTGTCTTTTCATCTTGATCAAACATAAAGAGATAATGAAGAGGAGTAGGGTCAGAACGTTTGCATGGCAGAAGTTTCTCTATATATGGGGCCATAGAGATTAGCGCTTCCAGATCACCAAGCTGACAAGCTAGAATGAGGCAGTTATTAATGTCGTCTTGCTGATGCAAAGGAGACTGATAGCAATCAATGCTGACAGTATTCTGCAACTGGAAAGTGCAGTATTTTCGTGGCGGGTAACTTTTGAGTTTCTTAAGGCCATATGGGGACAGGAACTGACACAATGAGCCAGCACGATGTGTTGTTGGAGACGCCCAGACCCCCGGTTTCGTGAAGATGGAGTGACGAGGGTCGCAGCCTTGGCCAATAGTCTGCAGCTCATCGATATTCTGGTATCGGTCCTGGAGAATCATGCGATGTATCTCGAGCGGAAGGCAAGTTGATGAGCTACTCATTCTCATGTATTGCATAGCAATAGACATGTCACGGTCGGTTCCAAACCCGTTGAAGAAGGCCAGAGCAACTTGAAACGCAGCTCTGGTTGAAACATCGCATTCCGTGAGGGCAGTTCGCTTGGCGTCTAGTACCATTTGTTCTTTCAGACGAAAAGGTATATGACTGGCCACCTTTGGGAGGAAGTTCTAGATTCGTCAGAATGTTCCGTACGGTAATGCGTGAAGCTACAATGCAGTATATACCTCGTAAGACCACCCTCCTTCTGGGAAATTGGGCATGGCTGGGCGCGAGTCCTCGATGTTTCCCAACTCGTTCCATCTACCATCTATTAGAACTGAGCTAGGAAAAGGCAGGAGTCGAGCAATGCTTACGATAGGTGAAGTCCCCCGCCAAATATAAACGGAAGTTTTGAGAGATCGTGTTGTCTTTTTGACGAGTCTGCCTCTAGAGTCTGCCTCAGTATACCTTTAATTATTGTCTTTTGTAAAGGACGGAACTCATGACGCGAAGGAATATCGTCTATCGACCTTTCTGCTGCTTCAGAGAGGGAAGAGCACAAGCTGAAGGAACGATCCCACTCATGAGAGGACTTCGTTTCTGTTTCATTTACCTGGGGCCAAAGGTCCAGGGAGGTTATCGATGGTATATGGTAGTATCTAGCACCGTCCCAGATAACCTCCAAGCATAAAAGGCCAAGGGCCCAGACGTCGCATCGCAGAAATTCTACGCTTTTGAGACTCGAACCATGACGGAGTTCGGGAGCCAGATACCTGGAAAGTGTGCGTTTGAGATCAGCAACGGCGCGAAGCTCTCGGTCCATAGCTCCTTACCAAAGAGTGCCTCGATAAGTCTGGACTGTACCATCTCCCTGCTCGTCTCTAAAAAGGCATGCGTGCCCGAAGTCTGACTGCTCACCGAGATCAGCGCTCCCCTAGAAACCCGAGGCCTAAATTGTATCATGTTATATGAAGACTAAAAAAGGAAAGGTGTGATTACCAGCTTCGCGGTCACGTCGGTCTCATAAGTCCCTGAACCTTCTATCGTGTGGCTGGGAAAGACGAGGACGTTCTCAAGTTTCAAATCACCATGAGCAACACCAGCCCAATGCAGCCTGTTCAAACCACAGGCGACTTGACTGCACAGGGACAGTTTGGAGTTCATGGGAACTCTCACGCTTTGGAGATAATCGCGCAGCGTTCCATGAGCAGCGTAGTCAGTTACGATGAATGGTATGGTGTCACCTTGCCGTAACCCCCAGCCATAGCCCAGAAGTGTCAGTATGTTCTCGTGCTTAGCAAGAGGCGGATGGCACATGACCTCAATATCTTTCAAAACACATTCCACTCGGTCCTGGTGAGCCTGATGGTTGTTGACATCTTGGGCTAATTTGATTTGTTTGACGGCAACTGCCTCGTTGGTCGCAACATCAGTGTATCGAAAGACTGTGTATGATGCACCTTCGCCGGCTCTTTGGGGATTTTGGAGTGATGATGCAGCGGTGAGTCGAATGTTCAGAGGCTGAATGGCGCGGAGAAGGTCTTGTAGAGATCGAACCCTGGCCCCGCCGGGTCTGGAAAACCCAACAGAACAGGATACCAGTGTCCGAGGTGGTGGACGGGAGGACCAGACCGAGAAGGACTGGATATGTATGAACAAAGGTACTTGGTGCTATGCGCTGTCTCACAGAAACAAAAAGGCTGCCTTACCGAATCACTCATTGAGGAGGAAAACAGGGTTGTCTGGTATACCTGATGGCGGTTGGCTGTAACGTCGACGCAGGAAGTTGGAAGCGCCAACAGAGCGACAGAACCATTGAGGAAATGTTTGCAGTCAGTTTAATCTGATTTTAGTGGAAATATTATCTACCTTCTGCGTGCGAATGCATGGTCGCGGGGCAGGACAATCATATCGGCAGTCTTCGCCCATGTTCCGGCGAGGGCGGCTATGGACAAAATCCTACAGGTTCCACTAGCCCCTCCATTTCATTAAATGTCTTGGCTTGTCCAATCGCAAGCCCAAGATTCAACTCAGCCGTAAGAAGAATAAGGGAAGCCATCAACGTGCTGACCACCATTGTTAGTAGCTGCAGCCAATCAATCTCAGCAGAGAGGGTTACACAGCATCCTCATGACTTTGGTCGACAAGTGGCCCCCTTCTATTTGCTGGCGTGTACGGAGTACGATGTCAGTGTTTTCATGTCTGCGGCCTAAGCGCCAGTATCATCTTACGGGCGAGTGGCAGGGGAGTTGAAAATGTCTTTTGATTCGATACTGGAGGGGCAGAATCAGCCCCAGGACAGTGCAGATGAATGGGCAAAAGGCAACCAGCCGGGCGAACCAAATCGCTTCCTCATCCTTGCTGTGCGGCTCTGATCCTGGTGTTTCCCCTCAAAATTGCTCGACTACCCTGAGAACTTTTAGGTTTGAGTTATAGAGCCTTAAGAAGTTTGTACGGTTGACGTCAAATGGCGGACGCTATTGGAATCGCCGGTTTGGCGATCGCCGTTTTTGACCAGCTTCTAAAACTCGGGGAAAGAACTGCGCAAACGATCCAGGACATCCGCACATTTGCTGAGGTATTGGCCATAGGGAATTTCTGGTGAGAGGAGTCAAGGAAACTGACACTATACTTTAAAGGACTTGAAGCACGTATCAGAGACGATCAGACGAGAACATGGAATTACTACGGCTTTGAAGTATTTGTTGTTTGAGAAGTCTCCAGTAAGTCCACTCCTACCACTTATCACAAGAGGTTAAGCCAACCCGCTGTAGAAGTATGGAGGGCAGATGCTGTTTGAACAGTATGGAGAAGAGGTCCAGAGGACCATATTAAGCGTGGTAGAGGAACTCCTTGACACGCTGGAAAGCGCTGCAAAACTACTCGATCGCCACTGTGGCTCTGATCAATCGTGGTTCTCATGGGAAAGCCGATTCATGATTTCCCGGTCACCCAGCCCTTCCCCTTCCACATCGACTGTGGATAAATCACCCAAGCCCGGGACACAAGTATCTGAGAGGA
>JAAQPG010000247.1:0-79537 GCA_013186905.1 Fusarium udum | reverse complement strand
ATATATAATCTTTTCTTAATATAATAATTACTGGTATGTATAAATTTTACTAACAGGGTCTTATGGGAGGGGTAGGTCTATTATGAAATGAATTTTGGGACATATGTACGTTTCGCCTTCCGTACTTTAGATGATATGATGGACTTGACGACGAGCCTGCAATGAGAAGAATACGTGAAGAAAAAGGATTCCGAGAATAAAACGCTCAATATTGCGGTTGCTTCTGTATGTGTCAACATCAGGAAGTTCTTGTCACTTGTAACGGCGTTACCGGGCCGGGATGTTGAATCGTTTGTTCCATTCTAGAGTCTAGACAATCTCGAACCTCTTGGAAATACAAGTCAACCTCCAATGGTAGCTCGTCGATAAACCACACTGAGGCGAGACAGAGTGAGATGTGCATATCGAACGGGCGAAGCAGAGTAAATAATACAGGCAAATAAGACAAACCATGTTCAGAAGTTCTGGTGGTGTAATGCTGTTGCAACGGAGTCCACGAGGTTTTATCGTGAACCGACCAACAAGAACAGGTAGAGGCAGCCTGTTTTTCCAATTAGGCAGCGGAAGAAACGAAAGAAGCAATTTTAAAAGTAAACAAAGAGATAATGAGGAAATTAACACTTAAAATGACTCAAATATGCATACTTGACGCAGCCACCATCGAAGATAATCTGCAGGCAGGGAAACAACCAATTGTCAGCAACTATACCTCTCGGTGATCGGATATTCTCGCAGAACAGTAAAAGGCTCGGCAGGAACGTCCGGATGAAGAACAGCAACTGCCGGGAACGTGCGGTCACGTCTGACGGTGGATGGCTCAGAATATGAGAATTCAATGATGAGGCATGATGAGATTGATGGCCCGGCCCGTCCATGGCGTCCAGTGTCCAGTGTGTTCTTTTTAGCACTCGGTAGGTGCAAAATTGATGGCGGGGTCGTTTTACACAGGGCGGCTCCGGGGGATAAGCCCCGGATGCGGTAGTGCGGCTCGATGTGAACGGACTTGCACCGAACGATGGCCGGTCCACGCCTAAATTTGAATGAAATGCGCACCGTCATTAACCACTATTTGGTAAATGCAGCGTCATATTTTGTCAAATTGAAGCTTGGACTATGTTTGCGCAACTTCATATTTTTACTGCAAATGATAATGGCTTAGAAGGCTCGCAGAGTATCGTGAGCTTTACGCGGTGTGCTGGCATCTCGGGAGTGCACCTCCGTCAAAGGGGGTCTCACCGTCTTTTGTTTGGTTCGGCCTGGTCTGGGGGCACAATTGCTGGCGCCTGTGCCGTATTGCTTGTTTATCGTTGGTGCATTAACCAGTGGAGACTCTTGAATAGCATCTTATCGATCGTGGAAGTGGATTTTGTCGATGATGAGTAGAATTGGCGATCTTAAAGACGAGTTTTATGATACCGGATTGAGCGTGGCAATTGAGTAGGAAAGGCTTGAAAACAGAACACATGATCTACTTTTGACCTCAAGCCATGAGGGCATCGTGAGATCATTGAAAGCGATATCGCAACCCCTTGATTGACTGACTTATAAAGAAACTTTCATTGATAGTCAGCGTGGACTTAAATGCTCAGCGTATGGGAAAGCTGAATAAAGATACGAAGATAACTAGACATCAGCAACTTAAAATGCTGAGTCAGTGCTGTCAATGCTTTCTCAGCTTTGTGAATGATTGAAATAAGCAATAAATGGTGTTTGTCGGCCGAATTGCTTTCATTACCCCTCCCCCGCGATTGTCCCCAACTCATGGCACGCACGGTCACATGGAAACAAACGCCATGCGAGGCCCCAGATATCTAATTCCATCACCTTCTAGATGATCCGATATAAAAAAGGTGGTCTACAGAAGCGATACTCACTGAGCGAGAGTTTCAAGTAGCAAGAAAGAAATTTGCAGGGCGAGATTTATCACAGCATTCTGGTGCTGTCAAAGGATCGACGTTGAAGATAATGCAACGCTGGTCGTCTACTATACCTACAGCATGCGTGTTGATAGACAAAGTTAGGATACCTATTTCAGCCATTGAATGTTCACCTGTACCTGATCGGCAGCCATCTTCTGGGTTCACTCGTTGGCGACCCAAGCAAGTCAAGGCATCTTGGCAGCTGTCGGGCCTTTAAGAATTTTGCTCCGGCGCGTGAGCCAGAAGGTGTGCTGAGGGCTCATGATACTGCGACAAAATGGAGAGATTATGGTTTCTGGGGTAGATGGACCCAGAGAAGTCAATTGAAGTGGAATTGTGAATAGTTTGACGATCGAATTGTTGCGAGACATGTTCAATTGCTTTCCATTGATCTCAGTACCTAACCATGTCATTATGTCCTCGGTCTCAGGCTTTGAGGGGAGAATTCACCATGTGCCATTTTTACATCCATTAGTGGTATGCCCGCAAAAAGCAAGGCACCTTCATAGCAGAGAAATACCCCACCTCCTCAACCATCAGTCACTGCACTGACTACTGACTACAGCAGGCAGTTCCCGCCTGAATGGATGGGGATGGGCATAGCAACACACGACGATGAGTCGCCGAAACCGCCCGGCCCGACTTTAAGACTAGACCAGACCGTGCCTTGCCTTGACTTGACTTGACTTGACTTATTATGTATGTCCCATCTTCTTGGGGACAGAACAGATACAGCTAACGTCACCGTTGCTTGTATCCCAGGTTACTCTTACCTTATCCAGCCTGTAGAATCGCTTCTTTCCCTTCCAGTCCCGCTCAACCTTAACCATTCATCCATCCCTCCTCCTCCGCCATAACTTTACAACCTCTCTCTTCTTTCATCTTTCATCTCTCAAACCCAATACTTCTTTGCTTCGCGCAGCTTGTATAGCCCAGCTATATCATTCTTCTATTCTATTCCATCACTTTTCTGCCTCGTCTTAATCACGGAATACGCGCGCGCATTACTCCATAGTCTACCCTCGCGAGAGAGACGGCGATCACCTTGCTCCGACAAGACAACCCCAAAGGAGACGCCAGCTGACACCTCCTCGTCCACGATTCTCCTCACATTAATTCTCTCTCCCTCTCCCGAGCCTGATTCTCAGATCACTTCTTGACCGGGAAAATGGCAACCTCCAGCGAAAACACTGGCGCCCCCAACTTGCGCCGCCGCGAGTCCTTGTCCGAGATTCGAGCTGCCAACCCTGATTTGGCTCTGAGCGGTAACATTATCTCGGCTACCTTCAACACACCGCATTCTTTCGTCTATCGAAAAGGCGGTGATTGGGTATGTAACTAACTAATTGTTCACCTCGCTTCGCTTCGCTTTGTCAACATTTCATCTCGTATCACTATCAGTACTGGGGTTCACTCTCTAGCTTGCATTTCCCCCTCTTCTCCAACCAAAGCTACAGAGGAGCTCCCTCCCTGTCACCTCGAGCTCCCCTACCCCTCGTCACATGAAAATTGAGCCTCAGCTAAACTTCTGCCCTCTGTACAGGACTTGAAATCTCGTCGCGGTCAATCTGCTCTCTTTGACTCCTTCGCATACCTCTCCTCCGACGCTACCCCATGGAATCACACCGTTGTCGCGTGGACCGGCGAAATCGACGCTCCAACTGATGACGTCGTTTCTTCACCCGGCACGCCCGCCCCAAACACTTTTGGTGCGACATCGCTCAACGCCCTCTCCGCACCCGTTCCCATTGACGGCAACGCGCCCCTACCGACTCCTCCTCCAGTCGATGGTCTCTGGGTGCCCCGCGAGGACCAAGACCGCCTCGAGTACCGTTTGTCACACAACAAGACCATCCGCACCTACCCGGTTTGGCTCTCCGATGAATCCGAGGCCACTTCTGAGGGCATCCTTCTCAAGGACCAGGCCCGCTGGCGACGCTATGCTGAGCACGATCTCTACACCCTCCTCCACTACAAGCAACATGAGCCGAACGACGGCCGACGCGAACGTGTCCAATGGGCCGATTACTACAGAATGAACCAGAAATTCGCCAATAAGATCATCGAGATCTACAAGCCTGGCGACATCGTTATCATTCATGACTACTTCCTCATGTTGCTTCCCAGCATGCTGCGACAGAGAGTACCTAACATGTACATCTCGTTCTTCCTACATTCTCCCTTCCCCAGTAGCGAGTTCCTCCGTTGCCTGCCTCGACGAAAGGAGGTTCTTGAGGGTGTTTTGGGCTCAAACCTCATTGGCTTCCAGTCATACAGTTACTCTCGCCATTTCCTGAGCTGCTGCACCCGAATCCTTGGATTCCCATCCGATACTCTCGGAATTGATGCTTATGGAACTCGTGTCCAAGTCGGCGTCTTCCCCATTGGCATCGACGCTGCCAAGGTTGAAAGCCACGCATGGACCGATGCTGTGACCGCTAAGTACAACGCACTGCGCGAGCTTTACCGCGGAAAGAAGATTATTGTCGGACGTGACCGTCTGGATAGTGTTAGAGGCGTTGCCCAGAAGCTGCAGGCTTTTGAGCGCTTCCTTGAGATGTACCCTGGGTGGCGTGAGAAGGTTGTTCTCATCCAGGTCACCTCGCCCACTAGCGTCGAGGCAGAGAAGGAGGATCTTGAGGACGACACAAAGGTTGCAACCCGTGTCAATGAGCTTGTTATGCGCATCAACGGCATGTACGGAAGTCTTGGCTTTTCTCCAGTCCAGCACTACCCACAGTACCTCAGCCAGAACGAGTACTTTGCTCTTCTACGTGCCGGTGACATTGGTCTCATCACCTCTGTGCGTGACGGCATGAACACCACAAGTCTAGAGTATATCATCTGCCAAAAGGAGGGCAATGCTCCTCTCATTCTCTCGGAGTTCAGCGGTACCGCTGGCAGTCTCAGCGATGCCATCCACATCAATCCCTGGGACCTCAGCGGCGTTGCTGAGAAGATCAATGCCGCTCTCACCATGTCCGAAGACAAGCGACAAGATATGCAGTCTCGTCTCTACAAACACGTTACTGAGCACAATGTGCAGTCCTGGATCACTAAGTTCATCCGCAAGGTTTATAATGTTCTTGGTGACAGCAGTTCTGCCAACTCCACTCCTCTACTCGACCGAGCTCTTCTTCTTACTCAATACCGCTCAGCTAACAAACGTCTGTTCATGTTCGACTACGACGGTACCCTGACGCCCATCGTGCGCGAGCCTAGTGCTGCAGTGCCCTCGGAGCGTCTTATTCACACCCTCGACCTGTTGGCTTCAGACCCCAAGAATGCTGTGTGGATCATTTCGGGACGAGACCAGGATTTCTTGAAGCAACATCTTGGCAACAACAGACGTCTTGGATTCTCAGCAGAGCACGGCAGCTTTATGAAGCACCCCGGCTCAGATGAGTGGGAGAACCTCGCAGAGAAGTTCGATATGGGATGGCAGGCTGAGGTGATGGAGGTCTTCCAGAAATACACCGACAGGGTTCAAGGTTTGTAAACTGACACATGTTCCACTCAACACACGCTGACAGTAAAAAAGGTTCTTTTATCGAGAGAAAGCGATGTGCTTTGACCTGGCACTACAGACTGGCCGACCCCGAGCAAGGCATTCACATGTCACGAGAGTGTCATAAGGAGCTCGAATCGACAGTTGGCGCGAAATGGGATGTCGAGGTGATGCCTGGTAAGGCCAATATCGAAGTTCGCCCCACGTTTATCAACAAGGGCGAGATCGCCAAGCGCCTCATCACCATGTACCACACACCTGGCACCGAGTCTGAAGACAAATCTGGGCACCTCGAGTTTGCCCTATGCATGGGTGACGACTTCACGGATGAGGACATGTTCCGAAGCCTTAATGCCGCTTCAGGCCCTGTGCTGGATGCCAACCACGTCTTCACAGTGACCGTCGGAGCGAGCACGAAGGTCACGTTGGCCAAGTCGCATCTCCTAGAACCAGAGGATGTGGTTGAGTGCGTGGCTCTCCTCGCTGGTGTCCAGGATGTTGGAGAACGTCTTGGCGAGGTGAATCTGGGGGCGCTGAGCGCTGTCGAGGGACATATTCCCAATAACGAGCGGTAATGACAGAACAAGTATTGTTTTTCCCCAGGCGTTTTTGGACAAGACGAAGGCAAGATAGACAGGTGGTGGGCGTATGGAATGGACAGTGATGAAAGACAAAGAAGGGTAGTATACAGAAAATGGGAAGATAGCGTGGAGACGTGCACGAAGGACACAGTTCTTAGCGTTCATGATATTAGCTGTCGTACATGCCAATGATAATGAGTTGAAAGCAGACAAATCTGTGGGTTGCAAGTGATTGGTGTTTGACTGATATAAGTATCGTATAGACTCACATATCGATGCTCATGAATTGGCCCAAGTTCATGGCCTCTATGTTATTGTGCCTCTGGGAAGAGAGCCTACAATTTACGGCAATAGGTTCAGCCTAACGTAAACTTGATATCATGATATAAACTACCAAGTTCACTAAAGTAATGTCTATCAGTGGTTGGTAACACGGCCATAACCTGAACTACCCCTGATTTGTATCGATTAGCCCAGCAAGACTTTTATGAAGGAGCATCAATTTCCCCTTGGCGATAGCTCGAAACTGCCGAGATGCGTTTAAAAAGCTGCCTGAAAATTTGAAACGCCACATCCTTTTCTATCTGAGCACGAATGAAGTGTTAGACCCTGAGAAGTGCCAACTGATGGAGCATCGAAAGTGTATTCGAGATATCAGATCAGCTGCCCAGATTGTAATGCACTAATGTGTCTCAGTTGCCAACCAAGTCTTTCTTTGAACCTTTACTCCCTAGCCATGAGGTTAGAGCCACTGGGTCAAAGCTACTCCCAGAATCCGTTACCACAGGGGCAGATCTGACACTGGGACTTGTGCGCTGTGGAAGCATGATACTGCCCTTCATGTGGGCTTTGCCTCGTTCCATCTTTCTCGGCCACCTCCCAATGCATAGAAGCCCTTGTCTGGAATTTGAAACATGAAAGGATGTGACAACAGAACTGGTTTCTAAGATTCAGCCCTCACCTCCGAGACTATGCAGCTTCTGCTTTGCCGATATGACGCAGGTAATGAGAAGTGTAATATCGACTGGGCTGAAGATAGTTCCAATTGTCAACTGAACGGGAGGATATGTAAGATCAGAAAGGTAGATGGAGATTCCAAGATGAAATTGGATGATTTGTATTTTTCGAATTTGAAGTATTTGGGCTCACGAACCAGACTCTCGTTGCTGCAAAGCGTATCGCAATATATACATATATATCAACAAACACCTACGCGCTGCCGCGCCTTGACCGTCTGGTAACACCAACCTGTCTATCTAGATATGCAAACACGCAACTTGTCTATATAAACTAATAAAGTCCCGTTTCACTAGGAGTCAACGTTGAAAGCAGGCCCGTCATAGTCAACCGATCTTCACTCCCATCCGAACGAGCCTTCTCAACGATAACACTGTGATCCCTGACCCTGACACCCGTCAAGTCCCCAACACCCTCTCCAGCACCGTTAGGCATATACTCCCTCGCATACGAAGGTAGATTCACCTTCTTGTTCTTTACCACCGATTCAATAGAGTATATAACCTCCTCCGCCACAGGAAATGCCTCTCGGAGCTCCATGAGGGCTCGACACGCTTTTATGAATGTTTCGAGTTGGATAGGGCTCTCTTCAATGGCGAACAGGACCTTGAAGGCGCAGACGGAACACGCTTGGATGAGCCAGTGCTCTTTGTGGATCGTGTACAGAGCGCGAAAGTGCCAGATAGTTGACATGGCGTTCGTTGCGTGGGCGTAGGATGTTAGACGTGGATGAAAGGGGCCGAAGACGGATTTGGGGACGTGGTCGAAGGGTTGAAGCATGCTGATTACTACAAGATCCGCACTTAGACTAGATACATGTTGGTCACCAAGAAAAGCCTGCGTTATAGTGTAAAAGACTAGACTTACTGTAGTAGGATAGCATGGGGCAAAACTGCATTCTCAGCCCTCAGCTCTTCAGGCAAGGAGAACTTCCACTCCATGATTCTAGAGTACAGCTCTACAGCACGTCCCGTATTTTGAGACGGTGAAACTTCCCATTCCAAGGGAATAAGGAAGTCGAGAACCTGCTCTGTGATTTCGGTAAAGTTACATTCGGCCTCGAATATCTCACGCTTCATCGACCGCCGGGGTGCCACGGAGTCAGGATAGGAGAACCACCAATACTCGGGATTCTCGGTTCTATTCAACGGTGAGTTTTCTTCTTGCCACGTTCTAGCTCGTTCAGGCTTCTTGATGACGAGACGACGGCATAGACCGTGCATTGGTTTCCTGGCACGCATGTCAGTAAGATTGGTTCGAAACGAGCACCTTACTTACCAGTCCCAGACATAGAAACCCCATTGGATCCAAGACAACGCATGTGCTTCAGCTCTCTGTCGCGATCCCGAAATAGCAGTATCTGTGGAACGATAAATATCATCAAGTCTCAGCGCCATGTACCGCGACTGCATAAGACTGTGGAACTCGAGCGCCGCTTCTCCGTCGCCTAGGGCGCCTTCATACACATACATAAGCGCCAGACCCTGTGCCACCGGTAATGAAGGGCGTGTGTCTTCCTGCTTCAGGCACTGGATGGCTTCTTGGGCGAATATCTGTCCTCGGGTGCTTAGTTCGTCTGGTATGCTGAAAGTAATTGGATTGGTTGTATATAGCTACATTCGTAGTTTTAGCCTGCAGGGACTCTGAATATGAGTGGTAGTTAAAGCCTACATACGCAACTAACGGCCAAAACGGCATTGACGAGAAATGGTGAGCAGAATCGCAGTGCTGAGGGTACGCCTGGTGTCGTTGGGTCAAGGTTCTTTAGGTCGTCTTCAAAGATAGTTCGGTCGATAACGCGGTTACATGAAGTGCCCCAGGTCCAAAATAATAGTAGCAAGTGGCTTAGAAACTTGTCATCTTGTATGACGTTGGTCCATCGCGAAAACGGGAGTATATGCCCTTGGAGATCAATGGATGTAGAATCGTCAGAGGCTCTGCGCTGAGGTTCTCGCCAGGCTTCCTCAAATAGGCTTCCAGATTGGTCATTTCTGAGAAAGATTAGACAGGCGTTTGGAAGGTTTTATGGTGTACTCACAAAGCTGTGAGTCTGGCCCGTGTCTGCTGTAGAGGTTGGGAAAGGCTCATGCGTGCCGCTGAAAATGTTGGCGAGCTGGCGCTTCCGGAGGTTGTAGCGCTGTTTGAAGTATTGTCGCTATTGCCTCGTAGAAGAGGATTTGCCTGTTTCCGAGACGTAGGAGTGGCCAAATTTCCTCCCTCAAGATCCTCAGTCACGCCTTTGACGTCCTTTCCGGCTCGAATTCTCCGCAATATCTCGTCTGTCTCATGAGGCTCTTTGGTCTTGAGCGAAGAGTAAAGACTCTCGTGATCAACAATTCTTGCTTGTAGTTCATCGTGCTTTCGTTTCATTGCTGCAGCCTCGGCTTCGTACTGGTTGCTGGCATAGTGACATTCTCGGCCAGCAGCAATGCAGCCAGAGCACCTTGGCCTTTGACCATTGCACTACAGAAGGAAGTCAGTACACTACCTATCTTGACACAGAAGCTGCTACAACCTTGGCTTTGCGTTGTCTGCAAGCCTGGCATGCAGTCTTGACAGAAATTCTCTTTGGTATGTTCAGCTTGGGCGGAGGTCTGGGTGAGTCTCCTTCTTGAGTTGGGCCTGGCAGAAGAGCCCGAAGTCGGCCTGCAGAAGAAGACGATGACGAAGGTGCGTTATCGTCCATATTTAAGTACCTATCAATCAGCCAGCAGAAGAGGTTGGGAGCTGAGAGTGATGAAGCAAGTGTGAGTTGCGAATGAGGCGAGAGGTTGGTGCTCTCAGCGAGGCATTTTGAAAGGTAACTAACCAACGATTCATGGTGGGACAAAGCAAGGATATGAAGAGGCTCTGGCTTAGTAGGTAGGTACCTAAGGTATTCAGAATTCAAGTCCTTTCCATGCCCTGTAACTTCGACGACATTTCGTCTATATATGATGTCTATACTACGTCACATCTGCCCTGCTGCTGTATTCGGCCCCGGAGTTTTCGACAAGCGAGTGAATGTGAGCTCTATTGAGATCCATTCAAGTCCGTCACTGACCTGGTAGTGATCGACCTTTTAACTCATACATGTAATACTGACGCCGGATATAAGTGCCCTCCCTACACATGTCCGCACTGACGTCTATCTATCTATCTATCTATCTATCTTATATTATTGCGGATATTCTGAATCATGGTCACATTAAAATCACTCCCAGATCAAATTTCAACTCAGTTTTCATTATAGCCCAGCTCTATGTCTGAGCAATCTCATCGCTGTATAAAACTATAGATATCATCATAAACGTCGAGAAACACACCAGGCCTCCTCATCATCAATCTGTAAACAGAGCCGCGACTCCATTGCCAAACCAACTGCCTCCCTGATAAAAGAAAAGGTCATGAGAATCCTGAGACACATGTCTAAACCAAGCATCCTGACAAACGCCAACAGAAACAAGAACTAAGGAACCGCTCAAATCACGGGGTATCAAATTCAAACTCATCCTCCAACCCCACGACACAACACAAGCTTCAGACTTGACCAACGCATCTCACATTACCACCTGAGTCTAGCCCCAAGAATTCCAACAACGACGCAACGGCGCTCCACAAAGCCAACCCTGCCATTATCGCAAGATGTACCAAGAGGTCGGGAACATTCATATACGGCCAAATCATGTACTGATGTCGCTTCATGCAAACAAAGTCAGGGTATCACGCCGACGGATGACATCTTCCTTCGCCATTACAGATCATGCTCCAGCTTAGCGAAGAAGGAAGCCAACACACCCTCAATAAAAAATAATAATAATAAAGCTTTGAAAGCAAGAAAAACATCTGACAAGCTCAGCTTGTCTCGCAAACTCCCAGGGGCCAGTCGTTTCAGATTGTTGTAGCGAGTGTCGGTTCGTAGAGTCAGATACCAATGCCGATGGGATAGTGTTGAATGCTGCCATTTGAACCCATAGCCAAATGAATTCGGAGTAGGGATGTCGTTGCACCAAAAGAGACAAAAGAAAATTCCATGGTCGTGTATCATGCAAAGGATCATGCCCGCAACGTGCGTCGTCTCCGCTGCAAGGTATAGAGGAAAAGACAAGCTGGTTCAAGGGAATAGGTCATAAGTCGTCAAATCATTGTCGTCTGAGAACGACGGGGCGGATGAGGCATAACCCAGCTCAATATGCTGCAGCAGTAGATCCTTCGCTTGTTGCAACAGCAACTAACGCCTCAAGGCGGCCCAAAGAGCCGTTGCTGCCAGGTCGTCCCTGCTGTTGCTGTTGCTGTTGCTGTTGCTGCTGGGTCTGTTGATACGGGTGTTGTTGCTGCTGGGGGTGCTGAGGGTGTTGCTGATTTTGCGGTGGCATTTGTTGTGGTGGGTGCTGATATTGGGAATGTAGTGGTGCTTCTTTGATAGGGAATCCACTGAAGCCAGTAAAGTTCGGATGCACCATCCTATCCACGTGAGCCATCCGTGGATCTTGCTGCTCCTGAAGAGGTCGACCGTCTCTATGAACGGAAACGGGCCCATTATACCATCCACGACGCTTATTTTCTCTCGAAGTTGTAATGGATGGGGCCGAAACTGTGTGATGATGGAGAGATCGCGGGGCAGAGGTAGGGGGAGGTTTGGGGCCCTGGTATACGGGAGGTCGCTCCTCGAAACGAACAGTAGGAGGATTGAGCCGCACGTGCTCGGCTTGAGCCTGAACAGCCTTGTTTGCTTCGGAAGCCCAGCTACCTGCACCATCTCGAGGTGGTGTATTGTGGTTGATATCGAGGCGGTTGAGGCCTCTCTGAAGACTCGCATCGTACAAGTTGAGGTTTCGTCTCTCGTCCTGCGTCGGGGTTTCGGGGAGATGGGGTTGATAAGAGGCTCGAATCTGAGTCTCTTGATCGACCATCATGGGCGAAGGTTGTCTCCTTGGTGGGGTGGCAGGTGGGAGAGGGTCGAACGACTCAATACCGGGCAGGCGGAAGGACGACTGAGAAGTGGAAGGGTTCGCGATCGGTGGCGGTGGGTTCGGGCGGACAGATGACTGGTTCACAACAGAGCTTAGCTGACTGGGGTTCCCATTGATATTGCGGCTGTCTGGATGCCACGTTCTTCGGCGCCAATCACCCTCCGACATTGACTCCCTTCGGGACCATTGAGAAGTCGACGAAGGAGATGGGGATGGAGGGATGCCGTTACTGTTTGGCGGGAGAGCACCCACGTTCGAAGCATTAGCGGGGCCGGGCCCAAACATCATCGGTCTCCCCCCTGGTGCTCCAGGGGATTGAAATGGGTTCCCTGGAACACTCAAACGGCGGCCTGGTGTTCGACTTCCAGAAGTGTACATGCTGTGCGATCGTGAGTGTGATGTTGCTGGGGAAGAAACGCCTGGTCCCCATCTAGGGCTGCTCTGCCCAGTTGAGAAGGTAGACGAAGTTGGTGTTCCGAAATCACTAGGAGAAGCAGGTCGGTAGTGAGGGTAAGGGCCCTCCATAGCACTCCGGTAAGACTCCAAAGACAATCGCGAGCGAGGGTCTGCCATCACCAATGGAGGTGGTCGACGTCTGGCATCTTGAACGCTGTAAGCCGAACCGACAGAACTGACACTGGTGATACTCGAGGTAGAGAGCGATTTGGAATGTCCTCTTTGGGGACCGCCGGCACTACCACCTGTCGATGCTCTGGCTCGATTACCGGCTTGCCGAATTCGATCGGGCCGCATCTGCCGTTGAAACCGGGACCCAGTTGCAGCTAGCGAGTCCATAGGAATGTTCTCGTTGACATGGACCGTCTGTGCATGTTGCCTCAAGTTATCGAGTCTTGAAAAGCGGCGAGAGCAGTGACACTGGAATGGGCGTTCTCCTGTATGCTTTCTGTTGATATAAGTCAGCATTACGACGAACCAAGTCGGGTCGAGGGACAGAGGAAAACCACAAACCTGATATGCCGGGCAAGATGCTCGCTCCGCGTAAAACTCAAATTACAAGGAGGATAGTCTGTACAATAAAAGCGCTGCGACTTCTTCTTCTTGCCTGACCTGGGTCCGTCTGCTCCAACACTTTCGTCGTCAGATCCAGCGCCATCCTCAATGGTGCCAGTCTCTCCATCGGAATCGTCCATATCTACGTCGCCCGAGTCTCCTGATTTGGTCGAATGCCGCGAGTCGTGACGCCGAGGCATCTTTGGTTTCGGTGGTTGTTCAGGCATCTGTATTCCTTGGGGGAAGGGACTAGATGGCAGTGGCTTCTGGCTAGCCAGGTTGAAAGTTGCCCTTGTTGGGGTCGCACCATCGTCGGCAGGTATTTGTGAGTGTGTATGAGGGGTTGTGTTGGGTCGAGGAGTTGCGGTCGATGAACCCATGACGTCTTCGCGGGAGACCGTCATGGCCAGCGGGGAATTCACTGGACGAAAAGCGGCCGCCATGGCGACAAGAGTTCGAAGTCGATACTGGCAGCAGTATTATCGATATTAGTGACGATATTACCGCTGCGCGGATCCGCCTCTCGGGAAAGGGCGAGAAAGATGCCCGGAGGGTGCAACGTCCTGGTCACACAGGTACGAGAATTCGGTCGGGTAATCGTTATGCACCGCTATATTTGCTGTCGGTTCTGCAATGTTTTCACTTGGATGCACCGACAATCTCACTGAGACAGAAAACGGCGAGATGGCCAAAGGACTTAGCAGAAATCGTGAGGCGGGTGATGACGGCCACAGGCAACTCTGTAGAAGACGAAAACCTTCCGACGATGGGGGGGATATGGAGATAAGAAGTAATAGTCCGAGGAGTCAGGATGCAACAAGACACGCACACACAAAATGGGACATGTGCAAGTCGAGGCAGAATGCGGATCCCAACGGGATATAGGGATAGATGTAAGGGGTCAAGAAGAGAGACAATGAGGATGGAGAAACAGGGAGCATGTGTGAGAGTTGTAAGAGAATGAGTAGAGGCGTTCTCAGGCTCCTACAGTACCCACGACCTGCTAACTAAGGCCCGCCTTAGAGCGTACGTAGAAATGCCGGCGGGGAGGGAGGCGTGCGTAGTGGTGATGCAAGCCAGCCAAGATCAGGGCCTAGATCCGCAGAGTGACACAGACCAGACTGAGGTGAGTTGAGGATTAATATTCTTTGAGCGACTGCGAAAGCGATGCAGTCAAACTCATTCGACGGAATAATTCGTCACTTTGGGCTATCCTTTGTGGTCGCAACTTGAATTCATCAAGGGATAACCGAGAAAGTCAAAATCGAAACTGTATTGTATGTGTGTTGTTTGCATACAAAGACTGCAGTAACAACGTGAACCAAAACGTGCGTGACGCAGAAGGGAGAAAAAAAAGGTTGACAGTCGCAAACTGGTGAGTCGAGACAGGGGCACCGAGGGAAAAAGTGGCAGGGCCGCAGGGGCAACCGTGGCGATGATGTATGTCTATGGTTGCTTTTCCGCCCCAAATCGATTGTCTGTGGAGTCCGGATCCGGGATGGATGCATGGAGGCAGGATGGAGTCGCCCAACTCTCTTGTTTCCCTTGCACTAAGAGAGAGTCTTTGTTAGTCGCGTTGCCCGACCAATCAATCTAGAGGTCAGCCACCTCAGGTCGTCGTGTTCACTGTTGTCATGCTCATTGACCTGAATCACCGTAGGTCCAAAGTCCGACAAGAACCTAATTCTCTAGGGTTCCCCAGCTGGCTGCAAACCAAGCCTGGCACTGGATGGCCGTGTGTGTTAAGTTTTGCTGGGCGCGGAGCTCTGGTCTCGGTT
The DNA here is from genome assembly GCA_013186905.1 of Fusarium udum. NCBI lineage: Eukaryota > Fungi > Ascomycota > Sordariomycetes > Hypocreales > Nectriaceae > Fusarium > Fusarium udum. The sequence continues at coordinate 64,771 of JAAQPG010000247.1, read as the reverse complement.
CAAACGGCGCCAACACAATTCTCCGCTTTGCCAGTTTGCGACCGACCACAGCTGGTCCTCGTCTCGTCTCGTGGGAACCCTGACAGTGGAGGCCTGGAGGGCAAGGCACCGCCGGCTTTGGTGGGGAGCGGGTTACAGTTGCAGGATGAGTCGATGGATGCTGCTGGGAGTATCCGTATTCCTGAGCGGTGACTGTTAGGCACGATAAACCTGTATTCGGTGGGTGGGTGGGATTGCAGCAAGTCAGAGCGATTTGATTAACCGTAGTATCCAGACCCGCGGGTCCAATTCCAAGCAGAGGCATCAAGCAACATGCGGACTGATTGTCGTTTCACAACACCTTGCTGAATAATTCTATCTTGAGGGCAACTCATGCCAGTCAGAGCCGCCAGGCACAGGTCACCTGCACTGCTGAGCAGGGGGCGGGCCAGGTACATAGCGCCAGCATGTACCTGATTAGACCCATGCTTGGTATAACCCTGCAAGCGCTGCAGCTTAATCAACCAACGAGCTGCAAGCTAGTGGTAAAGCAAGCTGACAGTTGACCAGCCTGTCCAAGGATGATATGGTCACTGAAAAGTACCTAACCTCTCGGTGCGTTGTTTCTCGACCGCTTCAGATGTATTCCGACCTAGGTAGTCATGTCTTACAAAACTTTCCTGATAACAGGTGAAGCGAAATCGTCAACGTAGCTTCAAGCATGCGTAAGCCTGTGGGCGAACCAGTCCTGCTCATGCTCTGGGTCAGGGTACAAAACCAACGTGCGTGCAGGATTCGCGATAATATCGTCAACCCAGAAGGAGCCAGCATGCATGCGAGGGGTTGGGTTCTCAGCCTTGGGTGGATCAAGGGCCCATGTCGATGAGGGTTGGAGACGGCGCTTTGATGATTTTCACCCACAGGGACCCCAAAACTACCGCTGTGCGATGGTAAAAATAAACCTCGCGCCAGTTGCATGTTGAACCAAAAACCTGTGCTTGCTTGACTCGAAGCGAAGCCGTCCCTGGCCGACCAGCCGCAAGGGGCCGTGTCGGGGGCTTGGCGTTGAACTTGCTCCGTGCAAGTCCACAAATTTGTTGCAACAACAACACGATTCCGGCTGTCACCACTGTTCAGATGAAGTTTGCCCAAATCTTATTCTCAGTTGCCATACTCCGTAGACATGCTTGCAGCAGCATACTTAGAAAGCATGATTCTAATAAGCGATGTCGAGCAGACTGAGAGGCAATAATGGATTGTTCATCAGCACCCAGTTAGTGCAGATAACCCAGGTCATCTGGATGCAGCCGGCTTACCCATGCGATGTAATTTGATACAGACCCCTCGCCGCGTCCCTAACGTTAACACACAGTCACTTTTCCTCAACTTTATGATAGGTGAGCAGGGGAATGAACAATGGTGCCTGGATCCCGTAGGTCGGTGGGCTTGAGATTCAGGTCGATGATGAACATCGTGCGGGGAGTCAAGCTATATCAAAGCACAATGCAACCCTTTCAAATAAAGCCCATATCTCCCGATGATGAACATGTCTTTGCTGCGTCGTTATTCGCTTCCAAGATCGCGGTCTGATAAATTGGAAGGTACCGTCGCTTTGATGGCTCCAGTATGAAAGGTCTACCACTCGACCGGTCCACGAGATCCATCCATCGCACTGGCGCCGTTGGGCGCAAGCAATGACGTGAAATGTCGCAAATCAGAATGCGCATGGGTGTATCTCGGTAGCAGGTAACGGTCGTTGTGGAGTTTGAGCTGGCATTTGATAGTTCGCAGCACGAGGAAGAGGCTGGCCACTGATTCCGAAGATGCCGTACAAGTCAGGACAAACTCAATGCTGACCTCCGAGGGTCAATTGCCAGCACACTGGTTCTCTCAATGCAGGCCGAGCAGCAGGTGCCTCCAAAGTGTTTGCCTGCATGCATCTCACGGCGGTGTATGTTTGCGGATGGATCTAGCGTGCCTGGTGGATCGTGGTCAAGAACCAGGTACTTCATTCATCTCATAGCCAAGGAACGACCAGTCCAAGCTCTACTAGCCACCTGAACCCTTCAAGAGGCTGGAGTACAGCAACGAAGCATCGTATCAAGCATCGTATCAATATCGAATCTGGCTCTCATCGACTGTGTAGGAGCCGATGCAACAGAATCTATCCGGCGAGTTCAAGGTTCTGTCTCGCACCGCAATTCTTCGCATAAATGAGGCGCACAACGCAGAGCCAAGGCGTGCGGAGAGAGTACAAGTAACATGGCTCACATTTGCGTTTCTGCAAGCTCTGGCTGGACGTTGCGCATGCAGCTTGAAAGGAATGCATTTACAATTCGAGGCTCACAAGTTGCCCACCTGATGTGCGAATGGAAGGATTCTAGTCGTCCACCGATGGACGGTGATTTGTGATCTTGCAAGCATCTTCCCATGCTCTCCTTGTAGCGACAACACGCTGCTGTGCCATGTAACTTGTATGATCCATGAACCCCGTAATACCATACGGTCAATGATCGACTTCGTTTCTGTCGCCTCGATCTACAGTACTGTGATCTTGAGGCGTGGAAAACGTCGGCGATGGGACGGCTGGTTGAAATTGACTTTTGGCGTCTACCTAGAGAAGGTTTCTAGAGTTTTTGGTGGTTGATTGGCGTATCCCTTGAAGGGTCCTTGAGATGGATACTGTGTGTTTTCCAGCCATGGAGGCTCTCTTTTTCCGAGGCGGCCAGCTCCGTGATTATTTGGTTCCTTCGTTTCGTTTCGCGCCTTTGCCATGCTTCTGATCTGAGTTGTCAATTTTAGCTGTGACTTACAGGCTCTCTCTCCTTGATGGAGCCGCTAAGAAGCAGAGGTACGGACAGAACCTTTACACTCAAACGGAAGTATCTTGCAGAAGGTACATAGAGCACTAATATAGGGTACTAGGTATTACCTACAACCTGAAAAGACGTAAAAATAAAAACTCAGGACCTCTGCCTTCAGTGATAAAAAGACTTGAGGTACCGAGTTCGGGTATTTTTTCTAATTCTTAAGACCAGTGAACTTTAGCAACATCGAGAAGTCTTCTTGGTAGCCTCCGCTGCCTCGAATACTCGACCCCTCCTGCCCGTCTCATCGTTGTTGAACCCCTCGCCTTAGAGCTGGAGCTAGAGCTAAGGTAGAGACGGTAACTACCCCACCCCCTCTGTCTATCCCTCATGCACGTCCCCCCTCCTTCCCGTCATCAGTGCGTCCTGTGACCCTGTATCGATAAGAGATAAGCAAGCAGGTGGGATGTCGCCGGTCAAAAAAAGATGAGCACTTAATACTTGATGGTGGAAAATAAACGAAACATCTTCTAGCACTATCCACCACCAAACTGGATATCGTTATTATTTAGGCAGGTCACATTTGATTCGACTGCTTACAACCATTCCATGCTGCAGCCCACTATTATGTACTGTCCTGCATGATCCAGGGTTCCCTTGGATGCTATCGACACATCCTGATGATCTGAGGAACACTTTCAGCCGCTGTCTGTCCGCCTTCATCCTTTAATTGGCCCACATGCTGCAGCACTACTGTATCCCTTGAACTTCTCTAATGCTCTCTTTGTTCGTTTGGCTTTGAGAAATGAGGATGATAACCATGTCCACAACGCCAAGCACTCGAAATCGGACATTTTAGCAAAGTTTCTGGGACCAGCGTTTGAAGAGATGCCCGTTCTCGAATTCCATTGGTACTTGGTTGTTGGTGGCAATCCAGTCAACTGGCGGTGACCATTAGACTTCCAGCCTCTTCTTCGTGGTCCTCTTTCAGCCGCCAGATCTTGAATGGGAGTATTGCTTGTCTCGGTGTTTTCGGGTACCTGGGGCAAGTCTAAAATTGGACAGGCAACCCAGCGGATGCACACCTCGCCCTTGAGTTCTATCCCATCGCTTAATACCGTTTTCTCGCATCGGTAATTACCAAGGATCACGATAGAGATGCGAGAATTGACCTGCATATACACTAAAGCTACGCAACCAGCCGCCTCTAAAACCAGCCGCCGTTTGCGCCTCGTCGCCTTGACAGCTCCACTTGGCGTTGAGGATCAACATTGAGGGTCTTTCTTCAACTCAATGCCGCCTGGCTCATACATCATGACGAGCCATACTGAAGGTTTGGCACGTCTGTCCAGCCTCGAGCTTCTGGATGGGTTTACCTCCAGTGCTATTTCCAGGCACCAAGTACGAGACATTCTCTTCCCGAAATAGCATGGAACATGGGGATTCGCCAGAAGCTTGCTCCTCAGGAATGGATGAGCCACAGACCAGCTTACCGCCTTTTAGTCGTTTCCAACAGCTGGTTGCTGGGAAACAAGCGCCTCTTTCAATATTATCGAATACTATGCACATGCCTAGGAAGCGCAGTGACTCTCGATATCCCTCCCATCAGTCAGTGTAAAAAGTCATCTCACTTGATATGTACGGTACCTTAATCGTTCCTGGACTACTGTCTGAGCCCTCATCCTAGCCTCTGGCCTGGTTTCCAACCATGCCACCAAATGCAAGGCACGGCGCAGGTTGACGACAGACCTATCCACCAGAGTAACATGGTCCCAAAGGATGTCACACTTGCACCCTTGACCTAACCTCCATGTGCTGGCTTGCACACCAACTTGATGTTGACGACGACATTTGGTGACTCTTTTTTGGGGGACACGCAGTTGAGCCCCGCGTCCGCTTATTCCGACCACACCCATGTGACGACGCCCTCCAGAAGCAGGGGAATATCACTCACGGGTTGGGAGGTGGGCGACCGGTGAAGCAAGGGACTGCGACTTGACTGAGCCTGCAACGAAATCCACTCTGTTCGTCGATTTCGAGTATGTGTTGCCAGCCGAGATATCTCGAATTTGCCCTGTGGCCTCCATCCTTCCCAACCTCGCTATTCAATTTGTTGCCGTGTCCTGGAATTTTGACAGTTTCTGATTGTCTCATCACCTTCCACATGGACCCTCAATTTCATATCGTCTTGAATTGTCTTTGTTTCCAAGCCACATGCTAGTGGCCATGCTAACACTATTGCCCGATAGAGGCCCACAGCATTTGTCAATTACCTGTCTTGTCTTTAACCTCTCTCGTTCGGGCCTTTGATTCTACACCGCTCTTTTATGCTCAAACCCAAAATTCGGAAGCCTTAACTGCTTCTGGTGGATCTTCCATCGACATGTCTCTCATCGCCTCAGCCTCACTCACTGATTGACCTTTAAAGTCGATTCTCAGATCAACTGGCCTGCGATCGTGAAGCTGAACCTGGATCTGAATGCAGCTAACTCTAGTGGGTTGGGCTTCCTCTTGACGGCCGGGTTCTGAACCCGACTTGTCCTCAACAAGACATGGCTGCTACGCATCATCACTGCATGCACCTCAAGGGCATTTCATGCAGGTATCCTCATTCGCGTACGTGGTTGCATGTACGTATGTACGTCAAAGTCTCATGATTCGATTCACGATCTTCCTGTGCAACCCTTGAAGTCTAATTATCCCTATCGCATATTGTGCGGAGGTGTAGCCCAAGTCTGACGGCCCATCATTCCTCGGTTCTGTGCCCGCGTCCAATATATTTGTTTATCAGTTTCTCGGTTCTCTTTGGTGCCTTCAACCTGGTGTGCTCGTGCTGACTGCCTCTCCCATGCTCCATTCGGGGAGTTATGGTAAATCGTACTGTTGCACAAGTATTGCTTTCCCACCGTGCCTCTTTAGGGCACCTCTGCGGATGCGATTTTCCTTCTGCATATCTCGTGACTTTGTCTGCGTGTTGGAGCCCGAAGTGTTGGATGATGAGCTCTGGACGCCACCCTTCATATGCTCTCACGACTCACATCTAGACCTGGCTTTGAGGCTCCGCGATCAACGCCAAGTAGTTTATCGCCTTCAGCTGGGGAACATCCCCGCATGTGACTATCCTGCATACTAAGCTACTGATACTCCAGATTTAGTAAGAGCTGACATCATGATGGTTCTAGTGTCGATCCCCAGGGTCCTTGCCAAATCGTACTGTTGATGCTTCGACATGGTCTGCCCCGCGGTTGACATGGAGTAATTTTCAGCTATCGCGTGGGGGTGGTTTCTTTTTGGATACAAGGCGGTGACTCTTATACACTATTTTTACTGATGTTCAGCGATCAGATAATTTATTACAAAATTGAGCTTCTTTCAGATCCCAATTGATGGGCGGCCTGGTTGGTGCTGCTACAGGGTAACCTACTTTGATAGCCAACATATCTGTCTGTAAAACACACCACAGGCAGAAGCGCGGCTTTTTGGAGTGTCTAATTAATTAATGTAATAAGCATTACAGATGAACTTTTCTCTTCATTGTCATAAAATTGTTTTCAGAGACAAGCTCAGCATGATAGCATGGGTATCATACTCTCAAGCCCAGCTCATTCACACCCAAGGATTAAACTTTCTCATATATTCGGGATTAAACATCTTTGCCCATCATAGGTATCATTCAGTTCAAGAGGAGTCAGAACAAATATCTGAAATGTATATCATTAAAACATATTGATTTTCGTACATAGTCATATCTAACAGTATTGGTGTATAATGCGAGTGGCTGGCAGAACATCCCATGAAAAACACCGCAAATTCGTAGCCAACTATCCAAGTAATAGATTCTTTTGCTTCATCAGGCCCAGCATGACTAAATGTAGGGCGAAGTAAGAATCCCAAACTTCTCATATAAGTATCAATGCTCACAGCATCATGACGCGTCCTCTCTTAAATATCCAACATACTCCTGATTTGCTGGGGAGGAGCATTAATGGAGTTGTTTGTCTCGGTGCTGTTGCTGCGACCGGTAGATCCAGGACGCCCGGAGGATCGACCCCGGCCCTGTCCGTCCATATAAGGAGGGGGAGGGGGGCCGTCGAGTCCAAGTTGCGCTTCACGGCGAGCTCGGTCCTCGGCGAGGTTGTTAGGGAAGAGAATACCGGCGACGGCTTCCATATTGCGCTCGTGACGGCGACGTTCATTCTTACCAGTGTACGGCTGGACAAACGTTCGCGAAGCATTGGAGCTAATGGAAGCAGTGCCAGCCCGATCAGAGCGTGGGTGGTTGGAAGCGTCCAGAGGGCGATGCATGTGGCCCATCTCGATATCCTCGTCTCTGGCAGCAGCCAAAGCCTCCTCACGCAGGTCTCGTTCCGCATCTCCTTCAATACGTCGACCGGTGGCTCTACCACCTCCAATCTCATGAACATTGCGAGTAAGCTTGTCCTTGAAGCTGAGGAGATGGTCACCCCTGACACGGTGCCACCAGGCAGGCTTATTGACGATGCCAAGTTCTCGGTTGATCATCTCACCACGCTCTCGTCTCTTGCGGATCAGACTCTTGTCCTCATTAGGGCTGAAGAAACCGTAGAGATACTGAATGTAAAGGACGAGCAGAGTTGGCAGGAAGCCCCAACAGTAGATCACAGGAATGTTTCCGTTGTACTTGACAATGGAGTAGTCAAACTCCCATGAGATGAAGGCCTGATACGCGATGGTAGCCGCTGACAGAGGGATGATAAGCCAGAAGCGGAAAGGGATGTATCGAAGAAAGCCAACGGCGCGGTTGACGATACCGCGGTGTCGGGGCTTATAATGCTTGATCGAGTGATGGAGGGAAAAGACGATAGTGAGCCAGGCTACCACGAGACAGAAGGCGCCGACCTTGAATCGAGCATTAGTTGCTCCAGGGACCGCCTTGGCCAATGTCTGCTCCTCCGAGTGCTGTAGTTGGGTGAATTTCCAGCTACGGGGAACAACCATGAAAAAGTTCAGCCACAGCCAGAGGTAAAACCATAACGGCAACCAAAACTCAACCTTGGAACGTCGGTCATCATCGCGCAGGACAAACGGATTAGGATCGACATATTGCCTTTCTTGCCAGGAGCCCCAATGACGAACAGCTTCCCAAGTCATAGCGACGGTGCCCATGCAAAGGAGGTACCAAAAGAAGACATTGACAGTGATGGGCAATTCCTGGAGATAGTACCGATCGATATCAATGCCGACAAAGAGACTGATAAGAGCCGCCGCCGCACTGAACAAGGCCCAGTACCACTGCCAGCGACGACCGATGGGATAGAAGCGCGAATCGCGTGGCAAGTAGAGTTTTCCATGCTTAGCCAGGACAGTAAGGTTGAGTACAAGAGCAATTCCAAAAGCAACAGCGAACCCAATTCCGACAAAACCACGAGTTTTGATGTTCTCGATCGCGGAATAGCACTTGGTGGCATTGGTCCATGTACCGTTCGGGAAGACGTAAGCCGGAGTATAGGGCGCAAAGGTCAGGTAGCATTTGGAGTTATTGGAGATGGTGTTGTTGCTGTAGAATGTGTAGTTGAAGTATTTGAGGGTGGTGAGGTTGAAGTGGACGCCGCCGAGAATGGTGTCGCTGCTGTTACCCTTGTCACCCTCTGGCCATTCATTTACGGCACGAGCCGAGATATGGGCAAAGGCCTCGATTAAGCCATTCATTCTGGGCAATCGATGTCGAGCTTGAGGCGAGTGCGTGTTATTTTGGCTGCCAATGCGCTCTGAAGGGTATCACGGTCGTTTCGAGTATTGGGGGGAACACCGCAAGCGTAAGATTCGGACGAATCTTGAGCAGATGCTGTGTAGTTGTCGCGATGCAATTGCTTTTGTATAGATGGGCAATGCACCCTTGAGGAATCGAGAGGGTTGTCAATCAGTAGAAAAGAGTCGATTCAACAACGGAACGCATCAGGACATGGCTCAAATCGACGAAGATCTCAACCGACAAGAGATACGACGACGTCGAGATGAAGGAAGAAAGAAGAGAGAAGTAGGAGGGAAGTGGTCAAGAAAAACAAAATATCGTTGGTTAGATGCGGATTGGATGGCAATGGGATATGCCGGGCATGCCGTTGCGATGGAGAAACGACTCGCGGCTGAGTGGATGGCAGTCATCTTTTTTCTGGGTACGTATTTCCGAGGGTGTGGAGGTGGAGACGCCGAGCGGTCCGTCTTTGCTATGTCGAAATTCTCTCATACTGAATGAAATATTGGGACACGGAATACGCGGGAAATGAAGATGAAGGGCGAGAAGGATCAGCGTTGATAATAAGAAAATACTGAACTTTCTTGAGCATCATTTGTAGGTACTAGGTCAAGAGATGCCAAGAATTGAGGCTATTCAACTCTTCAAAGCACCTGCATCATACCATTCATTACCCAGCATCAGAATCAATCCACTTCTAGCACCCATGTAGTGATGACCTCACTGTAGCAGGCTCCGTGCTCAAACGTTCATTGGTTGCCGTGCCAAGCACAGGGAATTCTCCCGCTAATACCGCTGCTGCTGTAATGTACATACGGACGGTTAGTAGGCACGTTTAATCCCCGCGGCGATGAGATGGATCCATTATGCTCCGCCAGAGCCGCCAAGCCAAAGAGCTTGCTTCAACCTACCAGTAAGTGCCTGAGATGCAAAATGATCAGGTGAAGGGTACGTACCTGCGGGAGAGCGATGCCCGAAAAGGCCAGCAAGCTTCCAGAACACCCACCAAGAGCCAATTGAACAGTTTGAGCTTGCGCCAACATCACCAGCTGTCAACGGTTGTAACCTCGCGAGCCAACAGCGAAATCATATCCGTCTATATACACCATGGCAGAAGACATCATAGCCGACGAAGAACCGTCGTACATCGACTACGAGACTTTCCTCGACCCTGATTTCTCCCCCGCTTCCTTTGCGAATACGCTCGTTGTTTCGACCAATAACCCTGACGATACGCCCCTCGACCTCTCTACTCCCCTATCTCGTGTTCTCTTCGATGCTCAAGAGATTGACTCGCATATCGATGTCTTGACGACCCGATCGGCCGTCCCATTGCTCAATTATACTCAGGAACAGACACAAGCATCCAAGAACATTGTTGGTGAATTAGATGGCCAGATCCAGAGCTTGAACGACAGCTACCGACAGCTTGAGAAGGAGGTCATTGATAAACACGCTGAGGCAGATGAGGTTCGGCTCGTCGCTCTGCGGCTATGGGAGACCCTGAAGCTTGGTCGCTCGGTTGGACGATGTTTGCAGCTTGGTCGACAGCTTGAGGTTCAGCATTCGGAGCTCGACAGCGGAACTGGCAAGGAGGACCACCGAGCCCTGGTACGCTGTGCTTACACAATTCTGTCACTACGAGAAGTGCTTGATCGTAAAGCTCCCGGCGAAGAAGGCTTTGGACTCAACCGTGTGGACGCCGTCAAGAGTCTGCAGGATACAGTCGTAACTCCCATCGATCGATCAGTCCGCGAGCAGGCGGAGCGCACCATTCGCGAATTCTCTGTGCAGCCAACCTCGACCTTTGCACAAGTTGAAGAGATCAAGGCGCGGACAGCATCTGCTCTGTCTGCACTCTACCTGCTATCACCAACCACTGGTTTCAAGCCCGACAAATGGATCCCAAGGCTGCTGCTTCAGTCTTTGGAAACCTATATACGATCGGCGCTACAAGCAAGCATTACGGCATTATCTCGTTCTCTGGGCCAACTACCAACGCTAGATAAAGCCTTGGCTGATGTTATGGCCAAGTGTCAAAACGTAGTCTCCCTTGAGGCTGTCCTCGAGACTACAAAGCCACCAGCCCACCCTCTTCTCCCCACCTCCAGCCAGCCGACCCAATCGAGCTTACTCCAGTTCCTCTTCGCCCATCTTGAGACCGGAAGTCTCGCCTCATTCTTCTGGAGAACCATGGCCAGCAGTCTCGCTACGCGTGTGCAGGATATCATGAATCGTGGGGGTGTCGTAGCTAGAACTCTACGAACGAATAAGAACACGGTTGGAGACACAATCCGCCAGGCTGTTGTCAAGGGATCACAGTTACACAGCGCATTAACGGGACCAAAGGCTAGGACGAAGACGGAAGTGAATTGGGACCGAGAGGTCGCTGTGATGGTGGGAAGTGTAGTAAACAATCTTCGATAAACTTGGCAGATAAAAGCATAGGAGCGGTCACGGCATTACGGAGTCTTCAGCTTATTTGGATAATAGTACTGCTAATGAATGTGGATTGATCCATATGGTTCACCAGGACCAAGTATATGTGACTTGTGATTGAAGCTTGTTGAACCTGTATCTGATTCATGTTCTAATAATAAAAGATCGTCAGGTCGTATTCAGCGCCTCATTGATCAGTCATCAAATGCCAAGTGAGCTCCAATCAGGGCACAAGCTCTCCCCGCTTGGAGCAATCTCACGTAAAGAGGACATCTCTACCAAGGGAGGGACTTTGCTTGTTTCAGAATTGCAAACGCCTCAAAACATTGTGGAAAAGACTTATCATTACAGTATCATTACACCTTCTTGCACTGCATTCAACCTAAAGCTAAAACAAATATGGCACCGAATCAAGGCCTCGTTCATCCAAAAGAATATGATATCAAGGATAGCAACGTGGAGCTGATCGGGTCTGATATTGACCATCAAGTCAAGTACAATTCAGCGCTCACAGAGCCAGCCTGGAATGATGGCAGAGTTGGCGTTGAGCCTGGGCTATTTATCTGGCGCATTGAGCAATTCGAGGTCATTCCTTGGCCAAAGGAAAAGTACGGCCAGTTCTATGATGGTGATAGCTTTATCGTACTCTTCTCGGAACTGATTGGCAGTAATGATGGTACCGAGAAGCTCGTTCACGACATCTTCTTCTGGCTAGGAAAGCACACGTCACAGGATGAAGCGGGAACCGCAGCGTACAAGACTGTCGAATTGGATGAGTTCCTCAAAGGCTCGGCAACCCAGCACCGAGAGATTCAAGAGGCACCTTCAGACAACTTTCTAGCACTGTTCCCACGAATTTCAATCCGGTCTGGCGGAGTTGAGTCTGGGTTCAGACACGTGGAAGAAGAAGAGGAACCAAAGCAGACGCTCACCTTGCTGCGTGTGTTTAAGAACCCAGCTGCTGGCGCCAATGGGGTTGTTGTTCACGAAGTTGAACCCACCTGGACAAGCCTTGACGACACGGATGTCTTTGTTTTGGATGTTGGCGACAAGATCTGGGTGTGGCAGGGCAAGGATTGCAGTCCAATGGAGAAGGCAAAGGCAGCTCAGATCGTCCACGATATGACTGTCGCAAAACACTCAGAAGTCGAAGTTATTGCACAAACCGAATCCCGATCCCGACGGATTATCGATCTTCTTGGCGGCGATGACGAAACACCCCGCGATGGTTTCCACTGTAGGAAACCCTTTACTCCTCACACCGCTGACAAAGCGTCCAAGAAGCTATTCAGACTCAGCGACGCATCAGGACAGCTCTCGTTCGGTCTTGTCAAGGAAGCTGAACGCATATTGCATGATGACCTAGAGAGCGACGATGTTTTCTTGCTTGATGATGGTGGAAGAGCTATCTGGGTCTGGCAGGGAAGCGGATCGAGCGCTGCTGAGAAGAAGAGCTGGTTCAAGGTTGCACAGGCATATGTGCGGCACCTGCAGGCAGAGAGTGGGCACGAAGATGCGTATCTCACACCTGTGGCTAAGGTTGTTGAAGGTGGCGAAAGTCGGGCCTTTACAAGAGCGCTTGCTGCATGAGGGTATCGCGAGGCTGGTTGAGTCCAACCTGAAGTTGGGTTATGATTATGTTGAAGATTAGTTCACGCCTCCCTTAGAAAACCGCAACTTGCATCGTTGGGAGGGACCAACGAGAATATGCTCCAACACTCTGTTTGTGATAGTGTGTGTCCAAGCTTTGTTGTTTGAAGCACAGTTACCGCTTGAAAGTTTCCACCTCTCTTCCTTCACAGAAGGCGTTCGTTCTAGAAACAGGGGCCAAAGGCTCAGGGAAAGTTTAAGCCACCTTATGGGGCTTTTAAACATATGAGTATGCTCCATACCATACAAGAAATTTTGTTTTCTTGAGAAAACTGAACCTCTTGTTGGTGCTGTTGTCTATATACGCCGAGTACGATTAAGAGGCATCGGCAAGTGGGTGTGTTCGCTAGCCCAACAACGCACTCCTGCGAAGGATCGTCGCCTCAGGTGAGGTAAGAAGGTGCTGACTGCATGAAAGTCTTAACTCCGTCCGATTGAATGATCTGACGCGTGTTTAGAAGACCTCGCACTTATTTGAGCTGTTGGTTCCTTTGAGCTTTGGCTTCATTATCGACGTTCATGAAGTCGAGTGACCTAATGCCATCGCCTTGAGAAGCTCATAGTCGAGTCCAGCATGGCCATCAATGCCTATAGTTTACCTTGTACTCCGTATTGCCGCGGCCATGGCATATGCCCTGCCAAACTTTGCGGTACATACTTGTTTCCGACCTGTTTCTTGGCGCACATACTGAAGAATCCAATTCAGAGTTATGCCTCATAGACTTGTACCAGCCATCTTGATCATCCATGGAGCTTGAAACGACACTCACGTTTCCCCTCTTTATAGCGTGAACTTTATTCTGTCTATAGCTGGGGTCAAACTTGGATGAGAAATGCAACATGAGTTGCAATTGGACCGCCGAGATTCTCGAATAGCTCTTTTGCCAGGGACTGGTTAACTCCGATGCTCGCAACTTGCACTGCACAAGAGAATATGCCCGTTGCTCAAAGATTATCAATCATTTGTGAGCTTATTCTCCTGGCATGTTGCGGAGCCCGTAAGACAACAATGACGAGGCCCATGTGTGTTATCTGTTAGCGTTGACTGGGCCAACAGAATCATGCATGACCACACCACGAGGAACTCTTGGGAGGATACGGTGTGATAGCGCAAATGCTGGAGTTGCAGCACATACAAGTCAGTAACTATCTAGAGTTACAGTGAACAAAACGTCAAACAAGAGCCTAATAAAGTGCCTCGTGCAAGAATTATACAAGGGTCGATCGGGTAGATTAGTAGATACTGTAGTGCTAACTTAGTCGGCTTGTGGGGGATGCAACCCAATGCCAGATTCAGCCAATACCAAGCCATGAGAATTACAACCAACCAAGCTTATCTTGGACCTGACGAGTGCACGCCACTTACACTTACATGGGGCCACGGAGGCCCGCCCATTGCGTACGTACGACGCTACGAGCGGGCTACAGGCACTATTGATTTCACTGGCTGCTGCTTGTTCTTGGTGATCGTCATAGAATTCTTTGCGGGTGAACCCGAACCTCTCCGCCTACAAGAGGTCCCGCTACCCCCGAAGGCCCAATTCAATATGTTGAAACTGGAATCTGCATCATCAGTCTCAATAAACGCTACAGTTTGTTGGTTGTCGCTGCCGAGATTTGTCAGTGACAACATCGACTGTAAGTAAAGCTGCGTCACCCGCCACACAAATATCCAATACCAAAAGCAAATCGATCATAAACCCGCTGGGGATCAAAAACCCTTTTACGGTTTTCTCTCTCTGTCGCCCACAAAACATCGGAATAAACTGAAATGAAGTTTACATCTCTTATTCTCTCCGCTGCTTTTGCGGCTGCAGCGCCTCTATCTCGAAGCACTGATGTTCGACTCATCACTTACAACATTCGCCTCGCACCAAACAAGCCCCAATGGGGCGAGGAACGATGGCCCGTTCGTCGTCCACGCTTAACAGCCCAAATCAACTACGAGACCTCTGGAAGACCGGAGTCAATCGTGTGCATGCAAGAAGCATTGTATCCGCAAATCCAAGACATCCAACAAGATCTGGGGAGCGAGTGGGACTACTATGGTATCGGACGCAGGGGCGGCCAAAGCGATGAATTCTCCCCAATCTTCTACCGTCCTTCTGTTTGGAATATTGAGGACAAGAAAACATACTGGCTGAGCGACACGCCTGAGAAAGTTGGTTCCAGAGGATGGGACGCCGCATTCCCAAGGATTGTCACCGTCGCGCGCTTTCAACATGCCGCTACGGGCAATCGCATGGTCTACATGTGCACGCATTTCGACCATAAGGGGAAGAAGGCTCGTGCTAACTCGGCAAAACTAATTACTGATATTGCTGAGACCTGGTCTATACACGACGGCGAGACTATACCTGTCTTCATTGGCGGCGACCTCAACTCCTCCCCCAGTGGTGCGGCTTACAAGCATCTCGCCAAAACCATGAACGACGTGAAGAGCCTTGTCCCGCAGAGTAAGCGATATGGACATTCGTCGTATACTTACACTGGATTTACTACAGTGCCATGGGACGACATGTATCTTGATCACATTTTCGTGCACGACCCGACCGGTATTGAATTCAAGGCCTTTGCAGTGGTCAATTCGCGATATGAGGATGGGGTTTTCATTTCGGACCATAGGCCAGTTGTGGTGGACGTACGACTAAACCAGGTCAGTCGCAAGCAACGAAGGACAGGGGACAAAAAGGACGAGTTCTAGTTGACCATGATTTCTTTTTGCACAACGGCGTTAGGGATAAGTTATGGCATGATACCCGTGTGAGACTATTTAGATCTAAATGGAAATCACTCTACCAAACCAATACTTCTTACTTGACTACCAACTACTTGTACTGACGGGTTTCTCTCTCACACCAGTCGGCGAAAGCTTTCGAGAGGCCAGTGCCCCCCTCTTGTCCATTCTTCAAAGATACCTTGATGTCATCTGGGATGCATCCGATGCGACCCCAAGGGTAGATCAAGGCTCCGTTATTATCGGCGGTGATATCTGGTGACAGCAGTCCGAACAACTCACTATAAGCTCCATATTTGGGCGCTTTAAACATGAGGCCCTGCATATCGTCAGATTATTTGCTCAAGACGTAGTATGTCCACTTACCATCATGAAAGACACAGGTCCGGGCATATGACGCTGAAGCTCTGTCTTCAAGAACCCTGGGTTGACAGCCTACCTCGTCAGCATCGCACTGTCACTCCCATGGGGGCAAACTTACCACTGATATAATCCCTTGCGATCCCAAGCTCTGAGAAGTTTCGTGGGCCAAGAGAAGATTACCGGCCTTGCTCATCATGTAATTCTCCATCTGGTCTTTGACCACTTTCGGCTCCTTCTTGACCTCGTCCCAGACAAGACCTCCCTTGGGCGTGCCCATCTGGAGAGTACTTGCAAGCCATACAACTCGAACAGTTCCCTCGTCTGCGACAACCGTGGTCCTCACCAGAAGCTCCTCGAGAAGTCGCGACAGTAGATATCCGCCCAAACAGTTCGTTCCCATCTGCAACTCATGCCCGTGCTCGGCCTTGCTACCCTCAGGAGGCATCATGACACCAGCATTGAGCACTAGGCCATCGAGTCTTGTTTCGTTAGCGAGAAATCGCTGAGCTGCAGGCTTGATACTCGCGAGGTCGGAAAGGTCAACACATAGTGACTCAAGACGTCCTGTTGAATCAGGAAACGCTGACTGCACCTCTTTTATGGCCGACGTGATCTTGGAATAGTTGCGTGCAGCTATGTAAATGAACGCTGAGCGGGAATAGAGAATCTTAGCCAGTTCCAGACCAACACCAGATGTTGCGCCGGTGATGATGTATACCCAGGAGCTCAAGGACGGGAGGGACGATTCTGTGAAAGTAGGAGAGGGAGGAAAAAGTTGTGTTCGGACAGCCATTTTCTATGATGAGTCTGATATTAAGGGTGTTAGATAACGATAGTTATGCTGAGCTCATAGCTGAGGAGAAGGGCGGCGAAGACTTATATATCCATTTTATCTATTGCTTCTGAATGACATTTGTGACTCCCTTGTCTGTCGACATTATCAGTGAGGCTTAGGTCGATGTCAAAACTCTGATACTAGCTTGCTTCATAGAAAGTGCATGGTCATGTTGAGGGTCAAGTCAAGGTAATGTGGGCCCCGGCACAGTGATGCTCAAATTCGGTCCACGGGATCGGCTTTATGGTGTTTTGGCACCTCCGACAGGGGCCGGATTCCCGATGACCCCACCCGCCGCGTGTAACATCGTCGTATTAGTCTGTAGATACGCGAGATTATCATATAAATCATTTCTACAAACCGGGTCAAACATTCTTCTGGTCTTACATGTTCAAGACCTAAAACCATCCTTCTCACGCCTGTGTTGAAGCTTGATTGCTTCCGATGTTCAAAATTCAATCCTGTCCTTCAGGTACAGTTTGATAACTTCCTTCAGGCACAGGAACACGAGCGCTTCGAGTGTAAATATGCTTCGCATTCTCCCAACTCAACCCCTCGACGCAACCCCCTTTCACTGATAGGTATGGCTTGCCTTGGCCGTCTGGCAAGACGCTGCGATGTAAGACCCTCACGCCGCACGTCTTGCAAAAATAGCACTCCAGGGTATTTCCCTCGTCTGTACGTCGCTTCCAGACTCCGAGCTTGGACAGGACATCTTCAGAGAGAGGCCATATACCGTCAGCTGGGAAGATGGCCGATGTACCAAAGGCAGAAGCAGATTGTTTCTGACATTCAGTACAATGGCAGCAGTAGACACTGAGGGGTTGGGGTCGCGAGGCTGTGATTTGGACTGCGCCGCACTGGCATTTGATCTTGGGATTCATGATGCTATCGATGTATCAGCAAGAAACACCACTAAGAACTGGTGTGTCTCACATTGGCTACTGAAATCACGCAAGTTAGGAGATGACAATGGTAGAAAGGACATTTAACACATCGTTAGAAAGATGAACTTTCTCAAATAGTAGGAACCAGCCCAATCTGTCACAGTTATCAGCCTCAAAGGCGGCACATCTGTTACCCCGCTCGAGTCTCAAAGCTATCGTGAAAAAGGTTAGAAACGCTTCAACATTATCTTGCTTTCTCTCATCTCCCCCAGAAACTCCCCGAACGGCGACTGAATCCCTCCAACCCCGACAGCACCAGTACGCAACTGAGGCCACGGCTCCCAACCAATAAGAGCCACGCCCGGTTAGCTCAATCGGTAGAGCGTGAGACTCTTACGAGTACGCGATCTCAAGGTTGCGGGTTCGACCCCCGCATCGGGCTGTTCCTATAATTCGATTGCGAGCGTTTGCGAGGCTTTCTTTTTTTTGCAAGTTTCCGTAGAGCTGTGCTGGAAAGTTCTCTCATTGCTGGGATATCAGAAGGTTCTGAAACGTCGTTGAACCAGTCGAAGTTGAGTAAAGACTGCACGGCCCCACTCAGCCAGATTTTCCGCTCTTTGACGTCACAGTCGCTGTTATTGTTGCCTGCAACACCACATGTAAACTGTAAGCCCCTCTTGGTGATGCCTTCAAGAACCTCCATCACTGCATATCAATCTTCAAAATGCCTTCCAACGGCTCGTATCAGAACTCGAACCATCCTCATGTAGGACCTTGGACAGGCCCAATCCATCGGCCGTGGCTGTACCTCAAGAGAGCCGGCGTTGCCGCGTCGTATCCTTTACGTGGCATCTGGTTCTTCATTCAAAACCGCGAGTTCTGGCCACTCCTGGTGGGAAGGATCCTGCCAATATCTCTAATCTCGTTCTTGGTGTACCTTTTACTCTTCACGTTTGCCTTCTTGCCCCAGTATGCTTTCTTAGCGATCTTCCATGGCTGGGGCGCGTGGGTCAATGCTGTGGTACTGGTACTAGGCGAAGGATTGGTCATCATCCAGGGTCTGTTCGAGGGTTTCTTCGTTGACGAATGTCGAGTGGATGTATTTGATGTAAGTAATTGGACCGAGAAAGGGTTGTTGTTTGTCGTTCAGTGACTGACAATTGTAGGCGGCTCTCATCAAGCTTGGACATAAAGATCTTGTTGCACCACAGCGAATCCTGTTCTTGGACGCACCGAACCCGGTCAGAATGCTCGGAAAGCCCACTACTGCTGCCATCTACACTCCATGGAGCATCATCCAGATTGTTGAGCTCATTGTCTTCCTGCCGCTCAACCTCGTTCCAGTTGTTGGCACACCTGCCTTTATCATCATCACTGGAACTCGACTCGGCAAGCTCGCTCATTATCGCTGGTTCCAGATCAAGGGTTTCTCAAAGGCTGAGCAGAAGAAGGCATTGAGGGATCGCGCCTGGGAGTATGTCTGGTTTGGCACAGTCGCCATGATTCTTGAACTCATCCCTGTCTTGTCACTCTTCTTTCTCCTGACAACTACAGCTGGCGCAGCTCAGTGGACGGCTCGCATTGAGGAAGAGAGTAGGGGCCCTGCTGAGAATACTGCTGCAAACAGTCAGACGTATCAAGATGATGCCCACGAGGACCCTCACCCCGATGCACCTCCCCCTTACACTGATTATTCTGATGATATAGTATGAGCCAGATAATGAAAACCATAATACGAGTTTAGTGTTATCTTTGATTATCTATTTCACATAACTGCCATTGGGTTCGACAATTCGGCTCGATGCCAGTGTACTCGTATTCTGCGCATGAACCCCTTTCATTATTCTGACCACATCTAGCACATTCCCTTCACCGGAAGCAGCATCTCCAAAATGGTAGTCCGGCTGGGATCCTGAATGACTGAGGCACCAAGCCTTGCCTGCCTGCCTGCTGAGTGCTTGCCTCACGAGAAATCGTCCCATTTTGCATGGCGTCCAGGTGCAGGGCACTGCTACCAGCTGGGGAACAGGAAGGAGCACTGGCTGCCGAATTTCAACTCGTCCAAAAGCCCATGTGGTGACTTTGACTGGATTCCATGTGTTTGAAGTTCAATTTACCAGTGAAGCATCACATTACATTCCTGGAACTTGGACAGAAGGACATCTTGCAATGGCAATGGAGAGTAATTGACATTAAATTGAATTATCGCATGCAAGTACAGAGTTAGATCTCATTCTCACATTGATTGATGCGCCTACCTCTTTGGTTGATCTGGTCCAATACTACCGTAGGGGGAGACAAGTGCCGGCTGGCAACTGCCTCACGCAGTGCCCGCGCTCCTTCCTCATCTTGTCGTGACTTCCTCACCCTCTGGCTCGCGAAACTCCTCAACGCGTCATCCCCAACATTCTGCCGCTCCAGGAGGAAGGAACTCCTGCCCTCGCCCCCCCTCCGCCCTGGCACCCACCGTATATATCCTTCTCCTCTCGATCTCGTTCCCAAAACTTCTTCTTCTCTTCTTCATCCCACCTCATCTTCTTTTCTCTTCATCCTCAATCCTCCTCAACTCGAGAAGAGGCATCTTCTCAGTCCTCTCGTTTCTGTTGCATTCATCTTCAAGCTCTCTCTTCTCAGCTTTTCTGGCAAAGCATTTTACACTTGCCCACCAACAGCAATCATCCCACATCTTCTCTTCTCCTTGTACACGCCCCTCAACCGCTCGATTTTCTCCACGTCGAAGTTGATCACCCAAGATGCGTATCGCCGCGTCTCTCGGGGTCCTTGTGGCCACCGGTCTCTTGGGTCATACTGCCGCTCAGGCAACTGACTACGGGTAAGTTACAACTCACCGCTCGTCTTTGTCCCCGGCTAACCTTGGATGACAGAAACCCCAACGGAAACCCAGTTGGTAGCTCGTCTGGTGGCTCTGGCAACACCATTCCTGGCAACACCGACGGGTCTGGTAGCCCTTCGTACCCAAGCAGCGCTGCCGGAAACGTTCCTGGCTCCTTGCCCAGCAGCGTCGGCCCCGGCTCTACCGACGGTGGCTCTAACGGTCTCCCTCCCAATGGACCTAGTGGTGGCCCTGGCAGTGTTTCCGGTGGTGTTCCTGGCAGCATTCCCGGTGGTGTCCCTGGTGGTGTCCCTGGTGGTGTCCCCGGTGGTGTCCCTGGCAGTATTCCCGGTGGTGTCCCGGGAAACCTTCCTGGTAATTCTTCTCCGAATATCCCTGGTGCTGGTTCAATTATCGTTCCTGGCAGCTTTCCTACCAACGCACCTCAGAACATCCCTGGATCACCCGGTTCTCCCAACGCTGGTGCCTCTGGCCTCCCTACCTGTTCTCTTCGCTCCACAAAGACTGTTGTTGTCACTGTCTACCCCACAGATACTCAGGACGGACAAGATTTCCCTTGGCCTGACGATTCGGATTCTGATGGCTCAGAGTTCCCATCACCCTTCCCCACCAAGCCTGCGGATTTCACTTCTCTGATGCCGGCATCTTCTGTCCCTCCTTTCACCACGTTGACACTCGACATTTGGGGTCCCGATGGTAGCCCTTCAAGCTCTGGTACAGGGTCAGATGATGGTACAGGATCTGGTGGTAACAGTAACCCCGAAGATGGCAACGGCACAGGCAATGGCAACAGTGCCGGTGGTGCCAATGATCCTGGTGATGATTCCGACAGCTCAAACTCCGGCTCCAACTCTGGGTCTGAATCGGGTGTTAGCAACAGCTCTGGGTCAGATGGTGAGAATAGTTCTCAGAACAACCCCGACTCCCCATCCTTCTCCCAGGCCCCTGGTTCCAATGGTGCACCTGGGTATTCTGATGGCGCTTCTGGTGGTGATTCCTCTGCGGGTTTCCCTGGAGCTTCTGGTGCCAACACCGCTGCCCCCACTCCTTTTCCGGCACCTGGCTCTCCAAGCAATGGTGGTGTACCAAGCAGCCAACCCCAATTCCCTTCCGCTATGCCTCCTCAAGAGGCGAGCGACAGTCTCCCCGTCACCACTCAGGCTGGTCCTCAAGGCCAAGGCGAGAACTCCCCATGGTTTACCAACGCCCCAGGTGGAAATGATGCCGGCCAACCTGTCCCCTCTTTCATCACTATCACTGGCCAAGACGGACTACCCACTATTGTCAGCAGCGGAAGCAACGTTGGCCCCGGCCAAGAACAGTCTTCAGCTACTCCAGGTTTTACACAGAGTGGCAACAACCCGGACCTCCCAGGTGGAGTTCCTACAGTATTTCCACTACCCTCTGCTGTATCTGCTGGTATCCCTGGCTCACAGGGTCCTTCCAACTCCCAGGCTGGATCTCTTCCTGGCAGCGGACCTGGAGGAGGAATTACTACATGTGCAACATTCACCATCACTGGCACTGACGGCCTTCCTACAGTGATTGACTCCACGTGGATTGTCCCTTCCAGCACACCTTCTTTTGAAGACTCCTCACAACTTCCCGTAACTGGCATTCCACAGGCCTCACTTTCTGGCATACCAATTGATGTGGGTAGCATCCCCACTGGTCCAATTTCTGCACCTGGCATACCTCAAGATGGGTCTGGAGGCTCTGGCTCATCAACATGCACAAGCTACACCATCATTGGCACTGACGGGCTTCCCACGGTGGTTCACTCCACTTGGGCTGTTCCTGTAACTGGATCTGACTCTGACTCTGGATATCCATCTGGCGCTGCTGGCTCAGACTCTTCAGGGGGCTTCTTGACCATTTCTGGCCTGTCAACCTTCGGCCCCGATGATAATCCAGGATCTCTTTCTACAACATCCAACTTGGGTGGCGCTATCCCTATCACCACTTCCACAAGCTACACTGTCATTGGTGCCGATGGTCTTCCTACAGTTGTGGGCACCACTTTGGTCATCCCTGGACCGACAAACACTGACCCCAGTATCAGCATTGGCACCGACGGACCCTCGTGGGCTTCAGATTCTCTACCCAACAGCGCCACATCTGCCATAACCATGCAAACCACTGGAGCTCCTGAAATACCCTCTTCTGGCCCGTCTGATGCCCCTGGATCGGATGATGGAAGCGAAGGCATTACCACTTGTACCAGCTACACTACCATTGGACCCAATGGTCTTCCAACCATTGTCGATTCGACGTGGGTTATCCCAGGATCAGCCAACACTCAACCCGAATCACCTGGCAATCCTTCTTTCGTCTCCGACTCACTTACTTCTGGCCTACCCACTGGGAATCCTGGTCCAGTGACATCCTCCCCGGGTCTCCCCTCCGGTGGAAATGATGGCGAGGTGTCTGGCCTCACCACCTGCATTACCTACACAGTCATTGGAACAGATGGCCTCCCAACAGTTGTTGATTCGACATTTGTCGTTCCCACTGGTACTGCAAATCCTACTGGAACAAGCATTACTAATGACCAAGCTGATTCATCTCTTGGTTCTCCGGAAGCATTCACCACAATCACAACTGCTGTCATCCTTGGCCCTGACGGAAAGCCGACACCAACTGAGCAGACCATTGTCTTCAGTGACTCTTCTGCACTTGGTATTTCTGCTGACGTTCCCCAAGCAACTTCCTCTGGCATTACACCCCCATCTAACTCTGAGCCTGCCCTCACTACAGGAGACCTGGGCCCTCTTTCTACCAGTATCCCAACTCTCAACGGCTACAATGACGGAATGCCTGAAGATTCCATTTCGGTTATACTCACCGATGCTAGCGCCGATGCGCAGGGCACTTCTGCTTCCGGTTCCGGTACAACCACCGGAACTTTCACTTGGACTGTTACTTCTGTTGTTGGCACTTCCAATGGTCCCGTGTTTTCAGATGGTGCAGAGCAGCCTCCATTCACCAATAACCCATCAGGTGACGGTTCTTCTGATCAGCTTCCCCAGACTGCGTACGGACCTGTTGCAAGCGAGAACACTCTCTGGCCTCTTTCTGCAGGCACTGCCACTCTACAGACCACTACCTGGACCAATGTCATCAAGGATAAGACCACTTCTTACACAATCGACTACCCTCTCACCACTCTTGCCACCGTCACCGTCCCTCGAAAGCGTTTCTTTCGTCGTCAAGGCATGTCTTGGTCTAACACCACTGCCTCTGACTCCAGCGTGACTTCTCCCACGGCCACAGAAACGACTTCCAAAGCCAGTTCTCCTTCCATCTGTGCAACAGGAGGAAGCATTGGAAATACCACCATTGATGTAAGTAACCATCTACCCATACATAGATCTTTGCTAATATTTTTCAGTTCGATAATTCCAAACCCGGGCCTCTCTTCAATCCCGTTGAGAACATCTGGTTTTCAGGAGGTTTCCTTATCGCACCACCTTCTTCTAGGCAATCCCAGCCATACATCCCTACTTCTGGTGGTCAACTAGTGGAGTTTGTTCCCCCGGCACTCTCCAACACAACATCTACGATCTCAGGAGACGTCGCCCAAATTGGTGTAGGCCCCCACGCCGCCAGCCCTTGCTTCCGATTCGACCTCTTTGGAGCCAGCCTTGGATGTGATGCCCATGGAGACGAGAAGTGGTGCGAGTTTGAGATCTCAGCCTACCGCTGGAATGAGACCTCGTCTACCGAAGAGTCTATCGCTTGGTCGGAAACCAAGCAAGTACCGGCTTGTCCAACGTTTTCCGAGGGCGGCTACGAGCTGACCCGTGTTGATCTGGATGGCTATACAGACCTCTCGTCGGTTCTGATCACCGTGCGCGTTTCTCAAAATCTCCGTGTTTGGTGGGGCGACGACTTCCGTGTCGGCTGGACTGACAACAGCTGTATCGCTGCCTCCTGCCGTACTAACGTCCCGTCTCAGCTTGTCAAGCGAGAGACTGTTCTCTCTGCTCTTCGACAAGGTGTTTACCAGTGGACACCTCATGAGCTCAAGCGTCTTGAAGACAGTCTGGTTTAGGAATCTGCCAACTGAAGAATGTTACGATGCAACGAACTCTATTTGTATTGAAAGATGGCGCATTCATGTCGAGCGATTTGCTCTGTATTATTGTCACAATTTGAAACGAATTTCTTGGACGGGAGGTGTAATGGTTGATGCTGGGACATGGGTTTAATTCAGAGACAATTAGATGGATGGGAAAGCATCATGTCAGATATGATCGGATAACCCTTGTTTGCCCAAGTAATTGAGATAAAGATGTATTGATTCTCTGACTTCACACGTGTGTCCGTATAACGACATTGACTGTGAAAACCTCTTGTGATATAGGTTTGTGAGACAAGGCAGGGGACAACTGCCTGATTGGAAAGTCTGTTTGCATTCTTTTCCTGTTCAGAAGGGCTTTGAGGGCCTGCTGTAATAATTTTATGAGGGAACATAAGTTCCTCAAAAGATCAAGTATCATTAGGAACCATAACATCTTCACATGTTCATATTGAGTTCTCATCATCCAGGGGACATTTTGAAAAGATTATCACTTCTCCTATCATGAACTCACACATATTACAAAACTCACACATATATTACACTGCGCTAAACTGTACAAATGTCATCGACATGACCAAGACCTCATACCAAGCCATCTATATCATCATAACTTAAGCCATTGTCAAAAGAGATGATTTCCTTCCAAAACTGCTCTCAGTCGCTTGATGATGCGCTGGCGTACTCGGACTCGTCGTACTCGATTTTATCGTCATCGCTGGAGTCGCTATCTCCAGCCTCGTTGGCACCCATGTCGTCGACGCCGTAGTAGCCATCATCATCCTGCCCGTAGTTCTCAGCTGAACTAGACAATCGAACTGGTGCCAGCACAGTCTCTTGCGATATCCCATTCTCTATGTCTGCTGCCTTGAAGAAGACATGGTCGACTTGGAGACGCTTGCCCTGGCTGACAAAGCCCATGGGGCTGTGAGCGAAGTCCTGCCCACGGCGACGGACTGCCAGCCACTCTTGTAGAAACGTCAGTGGACTTTTGGCGAGCTTGTGTTCGAGGTCAGTCTGTGGCTTAGATGTCTCTGTCTCAGCATCCGTATCAGTCTCAGTAGGCTCTTCATCCTGTGCTTGGTTACCGAGCTCGCCACTCTGGATTCCGAGTAAGGAGCACATGGCATCGTATTCGTCCCATTCAAAGTACAGGCGCCCGGCGTAGATTCCCAGCTCAACCCGAAGCCATTTTGGAGCTTTCCAGTCATTAGGTACAGGGGGAATGCTATGGAAAGTTAGATCGTTGAATCGGAGCATTTTTCGTGTAATTGGTGCAGAGTAAACTAGAAGATGCGTGGGGACACCTGAGTTCCGCATGATGGGAATCAAAGCTTCAGCTTCTTCCGGCATGATAATGACGGCGATCTCGGCGACAGAGCTCCAAATGATCCAATTAATGGGACGCTGAGACTTTGTTAGTTCTATAATTGTTAGGGGATAACTGAGTAAAACACATACCAAGAAGTCATCAGTAGAGAGGTCTCCCTTGGGCTTGATGGTTCTGCCAAACTCGGCCGTCTCGAGTAATTTTGATTTGGTTACCTTCGATTGCACTTTGTACTTACGACCAGTTCCTGTCTTTGATAGGGCATGGAATACGTGAGTGAAATAATTCGTATCTGCAGGAAGCCTTCCAGTTCTGATAAAAGCCTCGAGGCTGGCGTTGAGACCTGGGAACGAGAAAGCAGCAAAGTGTTGAGGCTTCTTGACTTGTCGCACTGACTCAACCTCGAATGCAACCTCTCTCTCCTGCTCGACTTCCTGGAGAGCAGAGGCATGGACGGCTCGGCCAGTATCTTGAAAGGTCTTGCGTCTTGCATTGAGATCTTGAATAAAGACTCTAAGAACCGCATTGTTAGATGTCTGCATGCCGACGGCGCGAATCTTTAACTTGGGCTCGTAAAGATTCTGCAAGCTCTGCTGTTCGTCCTGCTTAATCGCCTGTACATAAGCTTTTCGCTGAGGTTTGTCGGTCAAGAAGTCCGGGTGGTCTAAAGCGGCCTGCATTCGACGGCAGTAATCCATGCCCTGTGAATAGTACAAGGGCTGCAGCTGCTCAATTTGGTCACATGTGTTGTCCAGAAGCCATTCGATGACATCGGCTGAGTCGATGGGTTCATGAATAGTCTTGTTTTGCAGGTCTGAGATGCTCTGGTGGACCTCAGGAGGGACAAAGAAAGAAACAATCTGAGTTGTTCCCAGCTGTCGTAGACGCATAGCAGCTACGAGTTGTTAGCGAATCTGTCTTAGAAGGTTGTGATAACAGCATGCTAAACTTACCTTGAACAGTGTGGTCCTTGGTCTGGCCTAGACGAAGAGTGAGGGCACCCTTAGCTTTAGGAGGGAGCCTGAGATCGGTGCCACGGGTGTGGGCCTCATCAAGGTATACCAAGCAGTTTGAAAGGTCATCAGCAAAAGGCGACGCTAGAAGGGGTGTTCTTCTTCCTTCCTTGGTCAGAATCCAAGGCTTGTTTTCTTCGTCAAAGTACAAGCCCGCCAGAGCGAAATGGTCAATCTTTAGCCACTGCTGAACCAGAGTGTAGTTGTCCATCTCCAAGATCTGGGCTCCTGCATCGATCAGGATACGGATGGACTTCGACTGAAGGCACCGTAGGAGATCCATCTCGGTGGCCCTCCCCATGTGTTGAGTTCTCACATCCTGAGGTAGAATGCAACGTCGATTTCGAGGATGAAGGAGATAGGTCAGAACCTCAGCGCTTGTGTGATGAAGACTCGGCAGATCTTGTTGTTGAATGTTCAAAGGAAGCATTGTTCTGTTGTCGTTGGTACCACTGAAGCCTGTACTCAGCGGTTTACCTGTTGTCTCTTTGTCGTTCTCTGTTGTACTCCCAAGGGGTGAGAGTGGAATGTCCCAGCCATTGGCCTGAAGTTTTACCTCAAACTGCTTGGCGTGTCGTGGAAACACGAAGTTGTTCAAGAAATAATCGATGACTACCTCGTTGTACCGCACGACCTTCCAAATCTCCCCAAGCTGCATCTCGTCATCCACGTTGATTGAGTTCCAGGCTTTGAGGGAGGAAGGGAAATTCTCAGAGCTCTGGGTCCAGTTATCGTATTCGGTTGATGGATCGTCGGACTTGAGGATATGCTCAAGTGATTGTCGAAGTTGAGCTAGATTTATGCCATCATAGTAGAACGCCAAACAAGTGAATAGTATTGCGACGTCAGGATGGCCCCATTCGGATTGATCGCTCGGAACACCTTTGGCATGAAAAGGCACTGCTATAGGATCGCGGTGCGGATGGAGACCGTACTCTACATTCCAGCGCTTCTTGAGGGTCATCATTAAGATGCGATTGACGAGGAGACCTCGGAGAAGATAAATCGCTTGCTTCAAGCTAGGCTTGTCTTGCGAGAGATTCCGGATGCGCTCTATATTTGTAGCGCTAGGTCGAGCGTGCATGAGAAAGTTCTTGACAGCGACCCTGTATTTAGTTGCCATTGCCTGTCCAGTAAGAGGCAGAATCCCACCAGCACCGTGACAAATGTCTGTTGTAAGTCTTCGGACCAGCTCATCCTCAACGTCTTGCCTGAGGAAGAACACAAAGGGAAATCCGCCCCCATTTCGTCGAATAACGCTGATGGAGTGAGGAAAAGACCTTGACAAGCCATACAGATGATTATCAACAAGTCTCAACACGGCTTCAACCACAAGCCAGCGATGTGGATGTCCATCAACTGTAGTCTGAGCGCCAGATGGGTAGATAAGCTGGGTTCTCACTGCGAGAGTATAGTCCGACTCGTCCAGGATATCTCTTGACACCCTGGTGAGCCATTCTTGGACCTTGATCATCGGTCCTGCCTGCGCTGGCTGCTCGTCCAGGAGTCGCTGCCGGCCGCTAAGCATGAATGACATCTGGTGTTCAGGTTGACAGATCATGACACCTCCAGACTTGAGCATGTCTCTATGGATTGAATGGTAGGCTCGTATATTTTTCTCGGTAGTCGGAGTTCGACGTGAGAAGGGGACATGCCGAATACCCCTTCCAAGGATACCACCCAGTCTGGCCTGCAACAGCTGAGCTGTTTGTTGGAGCAGAGCTTTTGGTACAATGACTCGCACAAGCTGTTTCTTGTTGGCAAGTGCTGCCGCAGCCATAGGGATAATACAGGAGGTTTTCCCTGTGGAAATGGTCAGTACTCAAAATGGCTAAGATTCTTTTCTTCCAGGGACAACTTACCTTGGCCCATGTTCATCTGAAGCACAGAATTCGATCCCGACCCAGGGGAAATTGTGGCTAAAGCTACATCAACTTGAACAGGACGGATCATCATATTCGACTCTATTTCCAACAGGAGCCAATCTGGATGCTCTTCGGGCTTCCAATTCGAATGTCCCTCGTTGGACTCCTCTTCGTGGTATCTTCCCGAGACGCTTTTTGACGCCAGGTCATGAAGTCGGACCAGTCTTTGGTGTTTCGTGATGTCAACTCCCATTTCTAAAATGGCCTTTTTCATTCCGCTTCCAAATTGTGTGACATCAGCAGCCGATCCGAGACAAGAAAGAAGTGTAGCCTTGGTCACAATCGGCCACAGGTTTCCTGCCTTGAGCCAAAAGATCCTTCTTTGTGAGAGCATTCCACTTGATTCCAAGGCTGTACAGATCGCCCCGAAGTCGCCCTCGACCTTCTCCAGACTGGAGTGGATCTCAACTTCTCGAGATTTCATCGACTCTTTAAGACTGGTCAAAGGAGTGTGCTGGAAGGCGGCGAGACTCTTCTGGAAGTCTGTTGCATAACGGCGCCGAACAGCCGACCGAGATGCTCCCAAGCGTTGGGTGATGAGATTCAATTTCATACTGGATTCTGATCTCACAGTTGATTCTGACATACCCTTATCCGTTTGGGCATTATGAGGCCTTGTGAGACCAGGCCAAGGGGGCTTGGCCATAGAACCTGTATTTCTTTGCCAAGTGAAATTACCGAATCCTGGGAAAAAGTCCTTCTGAGTCAAAAATGGTCGATCCACCAAGGCTTCAGAAGGAATTCGATTCATACTTGTCGTGGCCTGAAGAATACGATACGGTTTGGCCAGCAGTTGCCGAAGGTCGACGGTTTCAGTACCACCTCGCATTCTTACCGTGTAGGTCTCCTCGGATAAGGGAACCGTAGGTGGTTCGAATCGGTCTTCTAGGTTTCGTCTATCAAGAATTGTCTGGACCTCTTTGAAATGCTCAGTGAGATCTTTGTTCATGAACAGGCGTTTCCACTCGGGACGAATAACTTCCAGCGCAGGGCCGATGTCAATCAGCACAGACCGAGATAGACCACTGACATTTGGCTCCAGACAAGGCCATTGGTTGAGGAGGTGGTTGGCCAAGTACTTGCAATCGTCTTCAACTTTGGCTTCGTGTTTTGCTTGCTCGATTTGCAACTTGCGTAATAGTTTTCCGCTCGAATACTGCCCCAAACCCATCGCATCGTTCTCCGGCGCAGCAACTCTGTAGGGCTTCAGCAGATGCAGAATATAATCAAGCTGTGGTGCCTGATTCGGTTGAAAATGATCAAACTCATCCCATTTGGGTAATTCAAGATCCTTCAGATCACTGAAGACCGCGGACGCAACAAGGGTTCGAAGAAGTGGCATATTTGCGTCGAGATGGAACGACATTGGCCCGAGGAGGTACATCAACTTGTATCGATCTGTTGATTCACGGCAAAACCGGACCAACGACCCCCAATGTTGAAGGATATTAACCTTCAACTTCTCATTGATGGATGTCCCACCGAAGGCCAATGTAAATCCACCAACAGTGCTGCCTTGTGAGAGAGTCTGAGCAATACAATCTGTCGTCTTGAAACTCTGGGGCCATTTACGGATCAGATTTGTGACCTCAAGCACATTGCGATGCATGATGTTGACTGTTGAGGGGCGATCTCGAGACATGTACTTCTGGTTAGCTGGTTGTGTGCAGCTGGATGTAATCCCTGGACACCTTGTAACAGCACCTTGTCGAAACATCGCTCGTGCATGTAGATGCATATCTCCTGAATGAGGGAGCTCTGACATCTTCACAATAACCTGTTCTTTGGCTGCGAACATTCCTAAAGTTGCAGACTCCTGAAGGATGCGATCCACAATTTGCCTATATGCCGAGTTCTGAAGGATGATGGGAAGGGACTCAATCCAAGTATCTGTACGCATAACCTTAAGATCTTGTGGATAGTAGACTCTTCTCGGCGTGAGCCCAGCTATCTTGTGCAGTACCAACATAGGGGGTGGGGTAAGGGGGGACCATGGCTGAGATATGCCCGCTTGAAGCCACTCAATAGCTTCTTCAGTTCCAGTGCGGCCGGTCAGAGGATCAGGCAGAAGAAAAGATGTGCATGCATGAAGAAGAGCTTTAGTGAAAACCAGTGTGGGTTCAGGCGCGCAGTCGATCCGTCCAAGTGTGCTGTTGATATTGAATCTCCCAAATTTATCCGAGGGTTCGACCCTCACTGCTACATGACACCCTTCTGACCTAGCAGAAACGGGCCCGAGAGGCACCAAGATAGACCTGTGCATCGGGTTGGTAAGGCTCGTGCATACGAGCTTACTGCGGAGGCCGTACCAGGTCCCAGCATCTTGGTCGTTGTCAATTTGGCATTGTAGCTGAGGCGACTGAAGTAGACGGTTCTTGTTGGTGTAGAACACGATGTTGAGTCTTGGAAGCTCCACGGTAAGGTTCCGGTCTCCTCCAGGTTGGTACACAGTTATCTGGCTGCGATCTTCAAGTGAGTCTAGGATTCGGCTAATACGATTAAAGAGTGGACTTGACGGGTTGACAATATAATCCTTTGTAGGAAGGCCTCGGTAAAGGCGCGTCCTCGAACATGTGTAGTCTTTGAGGCTCAAAATGTACCACTTGTGAGGGTCATTCGGCCACGGTCTGTCCTTGGAGGTTATGAAGATGTCTCCAGTTCTTAAGTGCATCCAATGAAAGCAATTGCGCAAAAGGGGACCAGGAAGATCGGGGTAGTCGCCTTGAAAGATTTCACGTGGGATCAATTGCAGTGCATAGTTTCCTCGGAAAGCTCTTACAATCAACTCCTGCGTTCCACTACCATATCCCACATGGACTTGATATCCATTAGGCTTCACGCATAGGCCTGTTTTGCAATTAGCATACAGCACATTTTTTGCTAAGTCGATAAGGTGCACTTACTGTACTGCATCTCTGGGCGACGTGACGGGAATGTCAGGAGAGCTTGGTTACCAAAAAGTTCGTTCAGAACAACAGAATATTTCGGGTCTTCTGGAAGTTTTCCCATCGGTTGCCAATCGACAAGAAGTAACCCTCTAACGCAGTTGAATGAAACGTTCTGCTCGATTGATTCCACACCGTCGCCTGTTCTAGATCGGCAAAATACCCAACCGGGCGCTTCTGGGTCCAATTCCACACGCGAGAAAACTCGAGGACATCCTTCTTCCTCGGGCCACATCTCACAGAGGGATCGCCGGAAGACTTCCAAGCCATCAACAATTCGCTTCGACACAATCGGGGCAAGTCGATGTGAAAGTCGGATATCTCGAATGATTGCATGTTGGAGGAGCTGGGGTAGCGCCTCTAGCTTAACCACAAGGCTATCATTTACCGTGATACTGCTCTGGATGAATATCTCGAGAGACGAATCATCGAATTCAAGACGGTCGGAGGCCAGAGGTACATATGTGCGTTTGCACAACAGAGCAGCCCAAAGACCATACTGTTGGAACCGTCGTGCTGTCTCAGTTTCGACAACCTTGTAGGATTCAGCACGAAGGAGCTTGAACCAACGCACACATGTGTTCCTGGCACGTAGCAAAAGGGAAATTGTCTGGTCAGAAATATTGGGCATACGTGCTGCCCAGGAAAAGTCGAGAAGACGGAGGGTGAAGGTGACGATGGTTTCCATGAGGTATATTTCTCTCCAATTAGCCGCCAGGCTGTCCAAGCGATATGATATTTGCTCTATGAATGTCTCACAGAATGAACGATCACGGAAAACCTCATGGATGATGCGAAACTCACTCCTGGAATCATCTAGGGGCCCGCACTGAAGAGCCAGATGAGTGACAAGTAACATCGTGGCCTCATTGGAGAAGTTCAGGTTGGCCGATGCCAACTCGGCAAGAATAGATAGCCAGCGCCTGGACTTTCCAGATGCAACCGTCTGGAAAGCAAGATATTCGTGAACATTGATACCTTGTGGGCATCTCGATGCTGTGGCCATGATTTCGTAAGAGGATGGCCCGTAAATGCTCTTGAAGAAGGCAGCGTCTTGCTGCGAGAAAGGGGAAGAGTTGGGTATCTCAAGCTTCACATGATGTAAGAAGCTCAGATGACCCCGACGACTGGGCCACTGTTTCGAGTTCTTATCACAATATGCCAACTTTAAGCCGTTTGGTCGACAAACACCGTATCTGCCGTTATCCCATTCGACGGGGAATGTTAATGAGTTGTAGTGGGTAGAGACGACTGTTCTAAAGTTAGCTGGGCTTTGTCTGTAATTTAATCTTGGACTTGTATAAGTGGTGCCGGGCCGAAGAGGGTATTTTATTTCCAAACTTGTGTTCATGGTACAAATTTAGGACAAATTGTGTGATTCTTCTCGGGCTTGAATAGACATCATCCTGAAGGGTGGCTTTGAGGGGGTAACTGTAGTCTGAATACTTACAAGGTTTAGTGACTGATGCCAGAGAGCAGCTCATTGATGATTCGTTGGTATACTTCTGTAGCTGTTGGTAGTCTCGCGCCCAACACTTCGGGTCAACACCTTCCTCTGCTGGCAGGGCTATTGACATAACGGTCCATGTAGCATCTCTATATTTTGCCAAAGTCTGAGGGCAAAGAAGCTCAAAGACTACAGCTTTCGCGACATGAGGATCAGAAGGGAGTGGATGCTCGTAGGCCAAAATACTAATTCTCTTCAACTGCCGCTTCAAGTAGCAGCGACGACAATCGCGGTCATGATAATGGGGCAGGTGGGGATTGTCCTCGTCGACCATGTAGACGCATGTGCTCTCATCAATAGCATTTGATAGCCTTGAGTACTCCTCGCTTTTTGTCTTCCATTCCTTTTCTTTGCTGTCTCGCAAATGGGTCGCCCATGCCTCTATTGACTCATGCAAGTCCTTCATCTCATCGGACATGTCAGAGTCATCATAGAAGCGATGACCAAATGATCCGCGGACAGGATCATCAAAAATGCTGATTGTTGAACCTTGGCAAGCAGCAATCCGATCCTGTAGGTAAACCTGGATCTTTTGCAACCGCTTCATATCATCGAAGGTAGAAAGTAGTAAAACATCAAGCATCTCAGGTCGAAAGACAGTGTGAAATTCGGTGAGGAGTGGGTACATCGCACAGGCTGCCCTATCCATGGTGACCCATAGATCCATGATGTTCAAGATCAGTGTGCTCTTGAGTTCGGGGATCCTATCGTAGGCCCTAAAAGCTTGTCGCAGATACTCGTTTATCAAGGCAGCTGCGCCTACGACTTTTGTGTGTGGACTGAGGCTTTGCTCATGGCAAAAGCTGGCGATGGTGAGTTCTTTGTCAATTAACTTGAAGTGCTCGAGAGCAAACGAGCTAAGATGCTGCTTCGCAGCCTGTG
The DNA here is from genome assembly GCA_013186905.1 of Fusarium udum. NCBI lineage: Eukaryota > Fungi > Ascomycota > Sordariomycetes > Hypocreales > Nectriaceae > Fusarium > Fusarium udum. The sequence goes on along the minus strand of JAAQPG010000247.1, from coordinate 30,806 downwards.
CAATATTCGTGGTGCCTTGTCGCCCAGTATTGAACTTGAAAGGCTTTGAATAGCCTCCCCAGATCTTGTTGAGGGTAATCCCGCTCATCTTCAGGTTCAGCTTCATATCCTCGAAAGAAGCTTGCTTCGGTAGCGGAGGGATTGTTTTAGTCATGGTCAACTTCTGGTGCTTCCACGACACTTCGATGAAAGCATTTGCCTTGGAAATTGAATTCTGTAGTCCGGGACCGAGTTGGGTGAATAGATACTCAATTCTCTGGGCCAGATCTTGAGATCGATCTTTATCAACTTCCAGCTTGACTAGACGTCGGCAAATCTTTTTCTTGAGGAAATCGAGACGGTCAAGTCGTATTTCTCCTGCTTGCTGCACATGTGTGAGGAATTCACAGAAGAGGTGAGCTAACAAAAACTTGTACTCAACTCGCCCAATTTCACCCAAACGTTGAGCAAGGTATCGAGAGATGGCAACTCGCAGCACGAGCCAATAAGGAAGTCGTTTCCATGGTCTTTCTGCGTTGTTCCACAGCACATCGTCCCGAACCATCTTCTGTAGAAGAGTTGGGGCGAGGCGGCGACCGTTTTGTTGCAGAATAGCCATGAGCATAGAAGAAATAAGAGCAGGCTCTGATGTGTTGCGAAACTCGGGCATAGATGTTCCCGCTTTGAGTGCTTGTGCGGAGAAATCGGTGAGTGATTCTCGTGAAGCGTTGTCGAGGAAATTGGCTAGGTTGGAGACAAAACCATTCTCGCGGAATGTAGCGAGGGGGACTGCCACTGCACATCCAGGAAAGTCCCACTGAAGCGCATTCTCGGTTGCTAGAACATCCTCATTGCGCGCCGAAGTCTCAAAGGCCTCGAATATGACAGAGGCGCCAAAGACAGCACTGGATCAAGTTAGATGACATGCGGTGGTTTGAAGGGGAGGTATGAAGACAGAACTTACTCTTGTGAACGGCGGATGTAGAGAGCACAGTTCTGGCTCCGTACATAGACGACCAGAAAGTCCGACTCTCCAAAATCGTTGAGCTCTCGAATGAGTGCAGTTCGGTCGACGTGACCTCCGGCATGAATGCTTTGGGTAGCACGAAGGCCTCGTTCGATCAAGCTCCAAACGTAACTCTGGTCGTTGCCAGGAAGATCTCGCATGTGCTTCACAGAAACCAGGAGTCGGTTAAGCAGGGCTTTCTCGAGTTCGTCTAGATTGGAGTCTTGTCTTTGCGGGAGTTGGGGAGGGAGCACGAGATGGTTGTAAAGAGCGTCGTTGAGGGACAAGGACTTTTCCTTGTCACTCTTGCCATTCCGAGGGGGAATGGAAGTCGCGGGGGGAGGCATCGCTTCTAGCACCTGAGGCACCGCGCTTCTACCAATAGGCCGGGCAGGTGATTCAGTGTCAATTCTAAGGCACTTAAAGTTAGTAAATTATCTTGCAGTTGTGCCCGGTAAGCCTCAGTATATGGCAGTTGAGGTTATACTCACGATGAAAAGGTCAGATACAGTAAGAAAGATGAAGATGAGGGTGAGGGTGAGGGTGAAGAGGATAGAAGAGAGAAATGAAGAGCGAAGATTTTATCTTGGGGAAGCAAAGTCAACAATGCCAGGGGTGGGTGAGTGGGTGATTCATTCACCTTATGAGGCTGCTGTTAATTAATGATACCGGCACTGGCAGCAACTGTCAGTGCATATGATAGCAAGATAGCCTCCCATTTCTGGTCCACTATCTTAAACGGTATCAAAATAGAGTGAGTTATTGGTACCTACCTAATATTCAGGCACTTGAGACAGACTCTTAATGCTTTATGAACCAGGTCAATAGGTAGCAAAGGCGTTTCTGTTGTTGATGTTGAAGTGAGCCTCCAGGCAGGATGATTGGATCAACAAACAAAATATAAACAATATCAGAATTGAAGCTAAATTTTAGGTATCTACCTATACAAGTACATATCTATGACTTGAAAATGGTTCGCTCTGTGGCTGGCTGCCTTGCAGTAAATTGCAGGCATGGGGACCAACTGCTGGTGGCCGTTGTGAGTCGGGCGGCCCTCAAAATACGGCTTCATGCAGGCGGCCAACCACAGCAGACGCGTCAGGTTGATTAGGCCGTAAGAGATAGAATGTAATCGGGAGGCCTTAGAAGTTCATGTATACCTAACGTAGTTACGTGAAAGAGATCATGGATATTGGAAAAGTGCATATTCTTCTAAACAATCCCATTGTTTCATCATCTCACTTCGAGTCGGGAGTAACTAGCAACAGGATCACCCAAGACATCCAACCGAGGCGTAACCCCCAATCCCGGCTCCTTTGGTGCATGAATCCTCCCATTCCTAACCTCAAAGTTCCCATCCGCCGTCTTCACAGTAACCATATCTCTACACTCCAAAATACACCTGAGATTCCTCTCCGGAATAGTTTGCCCAAGATGAACGATTGCCGCAAAAGCAATGTCCGACCCGGTGGTCTCCTGACAACTCATGGTGTAGCCTGCCGCAAGGGCAATATCCCTATGTCGTCGACTTTTGGTCAAACCGCCGTTCTTCGAAATCTTGATCCCAAAGCCTTCGGCCGCGTCATCTGCTATCATCTGGATTATAGATGCGTCTGTGGTGGCGAGCTCGTCGAAGTGAATAAGCACGTTACTTCTTCGACGAAGAGAGACGATTTCGCGCCATGTGGCACAGGGGGCTTCGAGGACAAAGTCCAAGCCGGGCGGGAGGAGCCTTAACATGCGAAGGGCATTTTCAACGGTCATGCCACCGTTGGCATCTACCAGGAAGAACTCCCCGGGCTGCATATCAGCGAGCGAGGCAGTTATTCGCCGAGCATCTTCACCGGGATCTCCGCCGATCTTGACGGGGTGTCCGATGTATCCCCGTGCTCTATGCTCTGCAACACGCTTTCGCATATCCTCAGGTTTGTCCATGTAGATTGACGAGATGATAGGCAGACCAACGTCGGTGCGGCCACCAAGCAATTCACAAACAGGCATTCCCACTGACTTGCCGAAGATGTCCCAGCAGGCAATGTCGATAGGAGTTTTGGCGTGCTCGTGACCGATCAGAGCAGAGTCCATGGCTTCGTTGATGCGGTCAACTCGCCGTGGATCCAGACCAATCAGCCAGGGGGCGATCTCGGCAATGCCTGCTCTCACGCCAAGAGCATGAGAGGCGATGTAAGTTGACCCAAAAGGGGTGCTCTCGCCCCATCCTTCGATTCCCGTATTTGTGGTAATTCGGACAATGGTTGCATCAAAACTCCTATACTCTCGGCCGCCTGACAGATAGTAAACACCCCCTGAGTAAGGGAGGTCGATCTTGAAGACGTCTATCTTTGCTATCTTGAGCTCAAACATCTTGTTGGGCAAAGAGTGGAGAGAACTTTGTAGAACTATTGGAAGAGGGTATGTGAAGAATAACTGAACGGAGAAGCTAGAACATGGTGTCACACTTCTTATACATGTTGGCCTTACCGTTGCAACTCTGACAAAACGAGCGTACTTCAGATTCCCCTGTACACCAAGCATGAAGCTTCGAACGCCACGAATCTAGAGAATGCCGATCTATCAACGGCTTTCCCTCATTTCGATAGGAATATTCTTCAAACTTTCCTTTTTCGGTCCGTGAGTTTACGGAGTTCTAAAGGAGATACTATCTGAATACCAAAAAGGGAAACGTGAGGTTTACTGGTATATTCTTTGGTTCCTAAAGTGTGGTATCCGCGGGTTCTTGTCCCGAGATAATGCAAGGTTGGGCGATGGTATAAGTCAGCTAGCTGCCTCAGGGGATGCAACAGGTACTGTTGAACAGTAAAAGTAGGATTTGACGAATTATGTAGCTAAATTAATTTTATCACTTTCACTGCTCGTTCCAATTTCAAGCTTTCAAAGAGATTTGACATGTTGTTCAGATTTATTGTTTCCATTGAATCGACTCTTTCAAATAAATATTGATCATGTTCGGGAGTGGCAGCCGAGTTGTGAGTATGTGGCATGTATCCAAGTCATTCCTAGGGTCTCTTTTGACGCAGAATCTTCCAATAATATCACTTCTGGCGCACCTCCTAATCAATAATTTACTCACTTCAGGATAAGATACCCTTTTGGACACTTGGCCAACCTCGCGATAGTTGCAATCTTCCTTGAGATGTGGATACCCTACGGCTGAGGAACCCGACATTAGGCAAGACTAAACGCTCCTCCACGTCTTGGTTACCAAAACAAGAAAAGATTTGAGGAGCGTGATGCAAGTACAGTGAGGGAGTAATGTACTGATATACTCATGATAACATACCAAAATTGATTATAAATGAGGTTACCCCGCGTGGATCTGTCAGCAACAAGACGCCTCATCACGACGACCACAGTATAAGAACAACAGTCTCCCGCTCCGAGATAGGGGTACTACAGCAATAGATATTCATCTCCGATACACTATCTTACTCGTAATTACTCTCTTCATAGCCAGAAATGTCTCAACCAACTCAACGTCAAGCCTGGCGTCGAACAGACGATTATACAAAGGGCACCCCCAAAGTGAAGCTCGTCACAGAAGACCTTCCTGTTCCTCTTCATCCAACAGCCGTTCTCATCAAAGTGCACGCAGTTGCTCTCAACTATCGCGATGCCAACATAGCCAATGGCGGTAACCCCTGGCCTGTTACTCCCAACGGTATTCCTGGCAATGATGCCGCAGGTGAGATCGTTGCAGTTGGGAATAGAGTCTCACTCGTCAAAGTTGGCGATCGTGTTGCTCCGATCACGGACTCAGAATTTGTGAATGCTCGCTCGACAGGAAGGTCTTGGCTCGCGGCCAATGAGGATGGCATCTTGGCCACTTACATTGTCTTTGATGAGAAGTTGGTGACGAAATTACCTGAGCATCTTGATTGGATTCAGGCTTCGGTCATTCCTTGTGCTGGGACAACCGCTTGGTCTGCTCTTAAAGGCGCTACAATCGGGCAAACAGTTTTGATCCAAGGTAAGTCGCTCCACAGTAGTTTAATGATAAGGCAATAATTAACAAATCTCAGGCACTGGCGGCGTTTCCACTTTTGCTCTCAAGCTGGCTCGCGCTTCTGGTCTTCGGGTCATCCTTACTTCCTCAAGTGATGAGAAGTTGGAACAAATCAAGAAGCAATTCGGAAAGCCAGAGATCCAAACCGTCAACTACAAGGCCCACACAGAATGGCACAAGGAAGTTCTCCGTCTAACAAATGGTGTCGGCGTTGATCTCGTCGTTGAGAACGGTGACAGCAGTTCTCTCGTTCGGTCCATGGAGTGCACTCGACGTGGAGGCATTGTCAGCCAAGTTGGTTATCTGGGCGGCCCTAAACCTGAGCATCTCAAGGAGTTTGTTTCCACTATCATCGATCGACGACTGAACGTTCGTGGCATCAACGCGGGATCTAAGGATGATCAGGATGAACTTATGGCTGCCATCTCTGCGACACAGATGACCTTCGAGGATATCCTTGACTCAACCTGGTCTTTCGATAAGGCACATGAGGCAATCGAGTATGTTTGGCAAGGCAAACAGGTTGGAAAGGTTGTCGTCAAACTTGATGATTAGGCGATGAGTGACTGTAGTTTATTGAAGACAAATGCTAAGTACTATCGGGGAGTGGACAAAACCTAGGTACTTGGCCATAGCAAGGAAGAGGCCTTATTCGACTTTCAGCCATCAGTTGTACACGGAAACTCACTTTAATGGACATGATGGGTACTCTAAAACGATTTATATTGAGATAGTTGGACAATCTGTTAGCTCATCAAAAGGACAAATACAAAACGCCAACTTACCCCTTTCTATCTTTCACACTTTACTTACCGTTCCAAACCAAGACCAACTCAGCACTTGTCAAACCAACCGGTTCCAAGTCTAGCCATCCTCTTCTTCTTGGCTGCAATGAGAAACAATGCACCCAACATCATAGATGTACCAGCAAACGCCTGCGCACCTTTGAAGCCATGCTCTGCATCAATAATCGCACCTGCAGCAGGTGGTCCCGCAAGGGAAGCAAAACTAGCAATCGTGAAGGCCATTCCCATCCTAACACCAATCTTGTTCAAATCCTCAGTCAGCAGAGAGATACCAGTGGGGAAGAGACTTTGAATCGCGGCGGCGAGAAAACCATAGAAGACGGACCATACGTACAGACCTGGCTTGTTACTAACCGCCATCCAGCAAAAGAGTATCACTCCAGCAAAGAACGAGTGCGGAGCGAAGACATTGATGGCGCCGACGTGATCAGCTGTCCAATTTGCGAGCAGTCGACCAAAAACGCCAACACCGTTCAGAATCATCAAGAGATCCAGAGACTGATTGAAGGTGAAGGGCGGGTCGATAGCTGTGCGAGAGAAAGCTGCCATGAAATAGTAAGCTAAATACACCCCCAGGCAAGTAAAAAACGAGGCTGTGACGTACAAGACGTACTCAATATCCTTAAAGGCAGAAAAGTCTACCAGGGGCGCAGATCGACGCGGTCGAAGCCGAGGCTTGACAAGAACCAGGGCGATAAGTAGAAGGAGAAGCTGCACGAAACCCACAATGCGCAGAGTCCAGCCAAAACCTACCTTTTGAAGAAGAGCCCGAACCAGGAGGGGAAACAAGACACCCCCTGTTGCACTTCCACATGCTGCGACTCCCATGGCCAAAGCCCGCTTTCTAGCAAAGAATGTCGATAGTACTGCCAGCACCGGGCAGAACAGACAGCTATGCCCCAGGCCAACGAGAACACCCTGAACACCAAAGTAGTGCCAATAGTCAGTACAGAACGAGGTAACCATGATGCCTGTGACCTGGAAGACAATGCCGCAGGCAAACACCCAGCGGAAATATCCAGCGTCGACAAGACGTCCTGTCAAGGTCCCGACGAAAAATAAGAGAAAAACACTGATGGAGCCAATCCACGAGATCTTGCTGGCTGGGAGACCCAGATTCTCAGCATAATAGGCCTGGAAAATACCAAAAGAGTTAACCCAGCCCCAGGTGTTCACATATACCAAGTGTGTCGACAGAACGACACACCATGCTCTCCATCCACCATCAGGGGGTGGTGCTGGAGCCCGGGAGCCATCTGAAGAGGCTAGGCTAACCACTTCCTCAAACAGACTCTGCCCAAATTCAGATACTGATTGATTTGTACGGTCAGATTGTCCCTCTGTATCTCCTGAGAACGGGTTGTACGCCTGTCCAACAGCACTCAGAGACTGTAGTTGAAATCCTCGATCAGTGCGTGCCATATTGCCTTTGCAAGAGACGACTGATGTTGGTCAAAAATGTAGTATGAATACCCTATGTGCAATCAGCTCGAGGCGTCGACGGAACACTGAGGGAGGATGGGGATGAGAGTAATGACTGGACAATCCGAAAAGTTATATACTCATTTCTAAACAGTGTTCACCATTGTTCCTCGTGTCCCTCAGAGGATTGTTCGTCGGGTCATCCACAAGTTCATTGCTTGGGCATAGAACCATTATAATCGAACAGCATCTTTAAAGTCCAACTTGGACAAAGCTATTGTCACAGAGACACCCAACGGCTCAAGATTGCAACAAGATATGAAAGAACAATACTCCTCTGAACATCGCCATCTACGCACGCTATCCTGATTCGCATCTTGAACTCAATACATTGAGAGATCATACCTACAATACTCGATACCCAAATATTCAGCGTTTTTACGCAACAAACCCTGTTAGCCCTGTCCTGCCTCACGGATATTTACTTCCAAGCCCAGTGCAAATGCATTCCGTCCGCGAGCTCGACTCCAAAAAGATGCCCTTTCAACCGGCTTTATGTGTTCGAATCTAGTCTCTGAAACAACTGGTTCGTCCATGTCCCACTTGGTTTAGTCCTTCTTATCCACTTTCCAGCTTTACATGAGGATCTGTCAATGGTGTTAGTACTCTGTCAATAAACACAAATCTACTAGCAGACTTACACAGTCACTGTCCTGTTTTCCTTGTGGGATACCCATATCTTCAAATGTTGCAGGTCCCTGTTTGCCTGCTCCCTTTGGTGGCATCGTTGCAGCGCTCGGAGCAGGGCTGGGCCTGTTATCGGGCCGCTGAAATTGTGATGGGGGTGCACTTCCAGTTCTTGGAGGACCAGATGGGCCACCGTGAGGCCCTCCTTGAGGTCCGCCATAAGGTCCCGGAGACGGCCTGCCGCCCGGGCCAGCACCCCCAGACACCATTGGCGGCTGAGCACTTGACGTTCGTGGGGGTCGGTTCGCCTGAGGTGGTAGTTGTTGCTGCTGTTGCTGCTGATTCTGGGGAAGAGAGCTCCCACGCTCGGGGCGCCCACTAGCTCCAGGTACGCGCGAGAAGCGTTCATAGTTTTGGGACTGAGGGGTTTGCAAGCCTGGCGAGTATTGGCCACCAGTGGGTGTCTTTTGTATTCCACCATACGGTGCTCCGTTGTCTTCTGGGTAGGGAGAAGGACGTCCTCCGGGTCCTCCGGGTCCTTGTTGGCCTTCCCATCCAGTGGATGCAGCCCTGTTGCGGGGATCGGGTCGGCCGGGACCTCCTGGACCTCCAGGGTGAAGATTGCCCATCGACTGAGATTGTGGCATAGGACGAGGACCACCTGATTGTGGCTTGATGCCAAAAGCACTTGATGGGCGATCTGAGTGGGGTCCCGAAGGGGGTCCCAAGCGTCCGCCTTGATTGAAACGAGGAGAAGTAGGACCTTGGGTATCGTCCTCGGGGTAAGGTGCGGTGGACTTGGAACGAACTGTTAGGGGTGGTGGCCGGTCATCTTCGGGGTAGGGAGCTGCCGATTGGGGTCGCACTGGGCCTTGGTTGGCATCTAATCTAACATTGAAGGCAGGAGGTCTGTCTGTTGCCGCAGGGAGTACAAAAGAAGCCCGCGAGGGGTCTGGGAAGTTGACGTGCTCAGAGACGATGGTGGGCCGTATTCCGAGAGAAGGATTGGACTGCGGATCCTGTGGCTTGGGGTAGCCCGGTCCGTCTAGTGAAGGTGAAGCAGGGGCACTTCCTTCACTGAGAGTAGGCATTTGCTGTGGCTGCTTGAAGCGATCAGGACGCTTACCTCGCTGGGATCCGTGTTGCGACTTGATGCGGGTCAGTGTGGTAGTTTCGTGGTCAGATTTGGACAGAGTGTTATTCTCGTCCAGAGAATCGAGTCGGCCAAGGGCGTCTTGATTGCCGTGATCGGCGGCCAGCTGATACCACTTTCTAGCTTCTGGCAAGCTCTTCTCAACATGGATTCCTATTTCGTTGTAGTAGCCCAAGGCAAATTCTCCGGTCGGTAGCTTAGCGGCAGCAGCCTCTTGAGCATACTTGTACGCGAGCGACTCGTTCTTCTTGAAAACGCCCTCGTAGCCAAAGAGGAACCATCGACTCACACCGAGGGCTGCCTCGGGAAGACCTTGCTTAGCTGCTAGGCCATAGTAGTGAAGAGAGAACGACGGGTTGAAGTCACATCCGAACTGGCAGAGTTCGTATGCTTGTCCCATCTTGAGTTGGGCCTTAGCAAACCCAAGATAAGCCGACTTCTCGATATACATCTTTGTCGTCAATGGATTGTTGGGCAACAAGCCTTCAGGGATTGTTATATCCGGTAAGTCGCGTCCTATGAGCATGCCGTAAACATAAGCACCCTGAGGGGCGTCTTCGTCGGAGCTGTCGGCTGCGGCCTGTATCCGCTCCAGACCAGTCGAGTAATCTTTCGTCTCGCCATGCTGGCCTAAAAGGCTCATCATGCCCATTCGGTACAACGAGGCTGAGTCTTTGAGGGAAAGACCGCGGTAGTAATGCTCCTTCGCCTTGGACATGTCATTCGACTGCTCGTACAACATGCCCATGCGATACTCGGATCGTCCATGACCGAGTTCTGCGGCGCGTTTGTAGCCGATATAAGCCTCGCGCTTGTCAACACGGTTACCAAACTTGCCAAACTCGAGCCATTTTGAACGCATGTAGAGTGCTTCAGGGTGTTCTTGCTGCGACAGGTAGGTAATAATGTTGATTGCATCGACTCGGAGTTCGTGTTCTACGCGGGGCGTTGCAGGTCGGGCCTTTTCGCCATATTCGCGTATCATGGACTCTTGGGAAATGTCGGCCCAAGTAAGGACGTCGCGCGCCCATGTAATTTGCATTGAAACATTCTGTGAGTGAAGAACATGCTTGCGCGCGTTCCAGAGAATCTCTTCCTTTTCCTCATCAGTCGGGGGGATGTTATCGCCCTTTACCTTGGGAAAAGGCGAAAATGAGGGAGCGTCGAAGCTCATGGTGCTGAGACTCTCGGAGATCTTATCGGTGGACTGGTATGCTCGGATGTCGTCGCTTGAGACCTGTGTTGCCGGCTGGGGCCTGGGCGGGTCGGCTCCCCGAGGGTTGGTGTAAGTAGAGAGCGACGGTTCACGAGAGTGACGAGGACCTGGGCCTGAATCGGTCTGTGATCGTGGTTCAACAGAAGTAGCCTCGAGCTCCATGCGCTGGAGGTCGTCTTGCATATTTTGAGGGACCTGAGGGGTTACCCTAGATACAACAACAACAAAGAATCGTCAGCATGCCCCACCTTTTCACCGTTACAACCGCATCCGGTGCTGGCAAGCTTTATTTATATAGGATCAGGCAAGGGAAAGGAGCATGGGGATTTGGTAAATAGAAACTGGAGACCGTGCCGGAAATGGGATTAAGGGGGAAGAGCCAAGAGACATACCTTTGAGGGGAGGGAGCAACGACTTCTGGCATATAATAATCATCGAAGCCGCCGGGGACAAATGTCGCGCCTAACTGTGGGGGAGCCATCTCGGTTCGCTGGCCGTCTATCGCGAGAAGGACGTAAGATGTCAGCAAGAGGGTCGGGGGGGATAAGACGAATAAAGAAGGGGGGCCCTTGTTCTCGTTCACAGCGAACGGATGTAAGAGCTGACGGGGCGCGGTCACCGATGACTGCAGAAGCAGCGGCGTAACCCCTCTTTGCCTCGAGCCAGCAAACAGCAGGCTGTTTATACTGCGCGTGCGTTGGGCACTGGATTGGTCAGTTCGCTGGGTTGAGTGCTTGCTTGCTTGATCGGCTGATTACTGGTGGTAGCAGTTCCAGCTCCAATTCAAGGTTTCCAGAGCTACTTTGCGGTAGGGAGCTGGTTCAAATAATCCAGGTTCGAGAATCAAGTAGAATGCGATACCCTGAAGCGAAGCCCAACGATGGAGGGGACCCAAAAGTAACGATAATGCAGCGGGGATGCTGTAAAGAGGCCCGGCCCAATCCTCTTCAGGGGCTGGTGATCAAGCGCAAGGGTCCTGTTACAGGGAATATCCAGCGCCAAATCGTTCGTGGGGCCAACTGAGGCTGATTTTGGATTTCGGTTCTTGTACTGTGCGAGGGTACAACTGCCGTGCAATTTGAGATGGCACGGAGAGATTCTAAGTTGGATATTGCGTAATTCAGATGGCGGTGCTTGAATATTGCGTTGAGATTTGCAGTATCCATTGACACAGGACGTGCTTTTCGGAGGGAGACAGTTTCTCGCTATCCAATGTTCAGGCATAATTGCACCCTGACACGCTGCTTGTCTGAGACCCATAGTGGCTTGGCGGCCATTGAGTGCCAGGCAGTGCACTGGGCGGCAGCCGTAAATAGCACTCCAGTCTTGAGTGATCAGCGCTGGAGCTCTCAGGAACGGAACGTTGGCTTGCGTGGGTGACATGTCGTACAGCGAGCGGGCGGGTATCTCAAAGTGGTATCTCAGCCGGTGTCCAAGTCGCATTTCAGCATATTTTGAGTTCTCGGGGGGTGTAAACAAGGGTCCAAGGTCAAGTATTCAAAGTTGGCCATCATCAGTCATCAAGCAAGCAAGCACATCAAATAGGCAAATGGGGCATTATCGCCATAATGCTTCGGCGCCGCTCCCTGCATATCAGCTCTTCCGAGGGAAATACCGAAGATTGGGAGAGAAAAAAGAGGATGACGGGAGCATGATGATTGCTTACATGATGAGTTGCCAGCAGCGGCTGAGTTGTTAGCTTTCTTGCCAAGCTGTGCATATTGCTGATAGCTGGCCATCGCGGTCGAAAGCACGAATGACGAAACAGGTTGCGGCTGAGTGGAATATGAAATCGAGGAACAAGGAGAGAATATAGAAAGTGTCGGGATCGACTAGACCGCGGCGAGCAGAGGGCCTGATGCCTTCGTTATGTATTCGCCCTTCTGGTGTTTCTCGATCTGTGACACCACTATCACTAGCCAGCATATGCAACCCTAGCTTAAGCTGTGGGCAGGTTGGGACTTGCGACTTGAGAATATGGCGGGCGTGGGCGTGGGAGCTGTTCGAAGAGCGGGGCACACCCAAATGAATGGATGTACATGCGAGACAGCGACAAGCGCGTGGGGAAAAGCGAGCTGGAGGCTGGTACGTCGTGTTGTATGCAATGCGATGCGGTGCGATGCGCGGCGATGAATAAGTTGCCGGAAATAATATTGGCAGTAGCTGTACTGTACTGTTCTAGGCCAAAAGATTCGAGTGCTGGAAACTAATGGATGGGATGTGATGCAATGTGTTTCTGGATCGCAGCAGGGATCTTGCTCCAGTTCATGTTCCTTCGACGGAGCTTCTCGTTTCGAGTTGTAAGCCAGGAGATTGAATAACCGCTATCGGTCGATCAGATCAACGCGAGAGTTGGCGAATGGAGGGGTATCTTCAGGTTTGAGATTTGGTGGTTATATTGGAGCAGAAACGAAACTGGCACAGAGAAAAAGAACAGGATGGGTGGTAGGATATATGAAAGAGGGTTGACGGAAGTAATGATAGGTACTATACTGTGCTGTACACGTCCAAGGTCTTCGACGTCAGATGCCTCTTGCAACAATCTGGGCGTTCTACTCTTGGGTACTGTACTGCGTCTCTTGCCCTCCACTCCATGCAATGTTTGGGAGCTTACACCGGAAACTAAGACGGGTGCCACGAAACGGCAACTCCCTGCCCTATCAAGTCCGACAGCATTAGGTAGACGGTATCCTTCCTTGGCTGAACACCGCATCTTGAGTGTATCAAACAAGTGCACAAACGCCACAAGGCAGATAGATACATACAGCGCCCGTCACAAACGCGGGACCTTGCAGTTGAAGCTGATTAGTCTAGGCATAGTGGTTTCAACCTTGGCATTTTCGCCTGCTTCTCGAATTTAAGGTGAGGACAGCCACAGGCAGACTTGGTGAGGGGCAATTCAATAGCTTCGAGCGGCTGATTTCCGTGGATGCCTTGCCCTAGCTTCGTCCTTGGACAGTTCAACATCTTCTAAGCGGTGTTTGGTCGGATTCTTCATTTCCGACCACGCAATCTCTTGAATGTTTCCAAGTACGCCGATTTGACGACTTTCGTTGCATATTTATATGATACGTTTACTCAGCCACAGCCCCAGTTGCTATTTTGAGATCATCTGTTTATATGGAATAGTTAATCTTGGTAACTTGGCCTTGTAGAGCAGGAAAACACCGAACCTTGACATAGAGTGTTAAAATAAACTCAGTAAAAGATGTGCTAAATTTAGGCAGATTTGCCTAAGTATTTTTGTCATTTAGCATTATGGTCCTGGGTTTTCTTTCCTCCCCTAGCTTGGGACTATAGGGACGGGATAAAGTGGGTTTTTCGTTTTGACTTGATGGCCTTTGACGATCAATATTTTATCGAGTCAATGTCGTAGTAATACATCGGAATATGTAAAATCTCCACGAGCACAAGCACAAATGTATTAGATGCCATTCCACCAAAAGCCACGTGAGGCTCCAGTGGTGATGCAAGCGACAACAAATTGCGAATCAATGTAATATTTATCAACCGTTATTACACCATCAAAGGCGAGCCAGGCTTCCGAGTTCGCATGTTGATAAAGCACGTCGCTGGAGGCTCGACTCGTCAGTCACGTCAATGTCAATACCAGAAATGGCGACAAGTGCAAGTCATGAACAGGCATGAACTTCAAAGCAGGCACAGAACCCAAGGTTTCTATAAATGTAAAAAATAAATTTACCATGTCGAAGCTTTTCGCAGTTGCGATCCATGACGGTGATGCCGGCGGGACGGAATATCCTTCACCCGTTGATCCCTGTCACAAAGCGACCTCGCAGCAACCACAGGCATGAGCCGTGGCCTCGCGTCACTGGATGCAGCCTGGTGAAGCTTCGAATTGGATCCAACCTAATATCATCATCAACACTACCAACCACAAACAACACCACAACTTTGATCGCTGCTCTCACAGGGCCACCATACATATCCAACCTGCCGAACACCAGCTACCGCACATTAAGTCGTTGACAACTCCGTCGCTCACCATGGCCGAACGCAATCTTGCCCAGATTATCTCCCAGCTCAAGCACTCCCCCTCTATGAGCTATACCGATGCCAACGCCCTCCTCTCAAAGGCTAAACTCGCTCTCCTCAAGCTCAACGCCCTTACACCCGCTCCCTCAACCCCGACGCATCTTCTGCCTCTGGCCCGCGAGACCTATGAGCAAGGTGCCCTATTCGCCATCCGCGCCCGCAACCCCGAAGCGTTCACCCGCTACGTCCAGCAGCTTCAGCCCTTCTACGAGCTTCCTGCTGCTGTTCTCCCCCCCAACTTGGCCGAGCGCAACAAGGTCACTGGTCTGAGCTTGCTTCTACTCTTGACGCAGGGTCGATATGCTGAGTTCCACACTGAGCTTGAAAGCTTGGAGAACCGAGAGGGTGGTGGCGGTGACGTTGAGAGCGACCGATACCTTGGCTATCCTATTCGTCTCGAGAGATGGTTGATGGAAGGATCCTATGACCGGGTATGGAAGGCCATGAAGAGTAGCGAGGTGCCCTGCGATGAGTATAGCGTATTCTCAGAAGTAAGTTTGCGTATTCATTCCAATGCCGCCCAAGTAGCCAATATTAATTCGGTTGTAGATCCTCAAGAACCAGATCCGCTCTGAGATTGCTTCCAGCAGCGAGCGCGCATACCCCAGTCTTCCTATCAGCTCTACAAAGTCCCTTCTCTTCTTGGACTCAGAGGGCGATGTTATCTCTTTCGCTCACCACCGAGGTTGGATCGTCCGTGATGGTAACATCTACTTCCCTGATACTGCCGAAGGCGAGGATGGCGATCAAAACAAGGAGATGAGCCAGATGGTGATAGAAAACGCCCTGGGCTACGCACGTGAGCTTGAGACGATCGTGTGATGAAGTTCTCAGGTCAGAATTATCGACGACAAAGCAAAGTGAAGACAAACATAGACTAGTAGAGGGGACCAACGGTTGCTGTACGATTAATTCAATTGATGAGCTCGCCAGCCAGGCGAGTCTCAAAACAAACGTCAAACATCTGGTCTTTAAAACGTGATTCCTTGATCTTGTGCTTCTCGCAT
This sequence comes from Fusarium udum, assembly GCA_013186905.1. NCBI lineage: Eukaryota > Fungi > Ascomycota > Sordariomycetes > Hypocreales > Nectriaceae > Fusarium > Fusarium udum. Next base: position 15,450 of record JAAQPG010000247.1, on the reverse strand, counting down.
ATAATCAGGCTAAGTTGCAACTACAAAGACCTGACTCCCTTGCCATCGTTCTATCAACCAGTCGTCCAAGTCCAACCTTTTTAAAGCCCTAGACTTTCCACCTCGTCTACCTGGCTCCTTTTTGTGCTTCGTTGACTCGAAACTCCCAATTCCGACTATGCGCTCCCGTTATTAAATCTTATTCAACCATGCTCTACCCAGTCTAGGCGAACAACTTCAAACCGCTTCCATGCTTGCCAATCTCACATACTTCGCACACTCTGCAGACAGTGCCCTTGTACTTGGTGTGATACTTGGAGCCATCGAAGGCACACTCCTCATATGCAGTACCGCTATAGATAGGGGTATGGCTGGCTGCGCACACATCGAACTCGGCGAACTGGTCGAACTCAATTTCAATAGCATCGTTGGGATTGCGCTCGCACTGAGCCTTGGTCTTCTTGGCCTGTAACGTTTTGGTCAGTAACCGGAGTAAGTATCGGAAGTTTGATTTCACTTACGTTTTCTACAATCTTGGTAGCACCGCCATTGGCGATGATGCGGTTAGCAAAGCTCAAAGCAGAGTTGTAGTTCTTGTTGCGAATAGCCAGCTGCATAGCACTGAGCAGAGCGAGCTGTCTGTGAGGAACCTCGATCTTAGGGATAGTGAAGTACGCTGACAGTTCCAAGCTCCTCTGGAGCTTCTCCGCGTCCTTAGCCACGACATCAGGAGCACCCAATTGTCTCCTGGAAAGCTCAATACTCATAGCGACAGCATACTCACTGGCCGAAGTAATAAGCTTCTTCGCCTCCGCAACCTCGTCCTCACTTGACACGGCATTGACAAGGATGGAGTGAAGGATACCCTTGAAAATGCTGATACCAGCCTCGAGCTTGTTAGCCTTCATCGAGTCATAGCCCGCTTGCAGGTCGTTGGAAGCAAGGTGCTCGAGATCTCGGGGGATAATCGGCAGGACCTTTCGGGGATCTGTCTCATCGAGAGTTCTGCGGACATAGTTGATCAAAGGCGGCAGGCCCTCAGAAGCGGGAAGGAAAGTCTTAGATGCTGAGTAGACTTCCAGGAATCGAGATTTGAGAGGGGCGAAGTCGACAGCCCCGACCTGTCGGTTGAGAAGTTGCATAGCAGTCTCGAAAGATCCACCAGCAACGTGATCAACGGCCAGTGGTGAGTTTCGTGCCCACATATCTGCCTCGCTGCTAGCAGCACCGCCAGCGTCGACGCTCTCAACATTGACAAAGTCACTATCAGCCTCAGGAATGTCATCATCTCCCATATCCCAGCCGGCAGCATCTTCATCGTCATCATCGATCAATGCGCCGTTACGCTTGGCGGCCGAGTCATCTTCCATAGCGTCGTCAAAGCCTGTATTGGCGGTAGCAGGCTCATCCTCCAGGGAAAGACCTTCAACCTGGCCAAGCAGGGCCTTCTCAAAGAAGGACTGCGAGGTAGCCTTGGTAGGCCAAGAAGACTCGAAAGTATGCACAACAGGCTCACGGACAGACAAGGGCTCTCCAAGGGTTGGCAAGGTGAGGTCCTCTTCAGTCAAGCCGGTGGCCTCCAGGATGGACTGACATTCCTCCTCCAGGCCATGAGACTTGGCAGTCATGTAGGCAAGAGGGTCTAAAATTTTGTTAGTTAAGCATCCCTTGAAATCGACTTGGCTTGAAACTTACAAAGATCAATCTCCTTGAACATTTGGATGCGATCCTCAACCTCTCCAAGGTAAAGTGCGTTCTGGAAGCGCGAGGTAAAGTCACCACGATGCTCGGCAATCTTAGCCATACGAGCAAGCCTAGATTGGTTACCGGTAGCGAGATATAAAAAGGAGAGCTTATCGAATTGTTTGAGCTTTTGGTAGCACATCTCGACAACCTTATGGTTACCGTGTGCCAATGCTTCTGTACTCAAACGGGTCCAGAACTTGGGCTTGTCAAGTTCCTTGGCCATCTCAACAGCAACATCTAGGTTGCCGCATTCGATAGCCAGGTCAAAACGAGTGGTGGGGTCCTGAACAAACTGGAGGGCAATTTCAGGGTAACCCTTCTTTTGAAGATATGAGATAATCGATTGGCCAACGAGACTGGAGTTTCGTATGATGTGAAGCATTTCTTCGTAGTTGCGTTTGACAAGGGCCAACTTGAACCGGTATTCCGTGGGGTCAACCTGGAGGATACGGGGCTTGGCGGCTCTATCGAGGCAGTAGACGTTACGGCCCTTGACCTTGACCAGGTACACAGTCTGGTCAAGGGTTCGGACGATACCGTTATCACCATTAAGCAGAGTATACTTTACATGGTTAAGGGTGGAGTAGAGCAGAACGCCAGCATCATCCCAGGTGGCACTCTTGATACGAATGGTCTCATGAAGAGTACTGACCTGCTCGAGGGTCTTGGACACAATTGTGACGTTGTGCTTGCTTAGAAGAGCAGCGTAGAGACCATCGTTGGACCAAACAACATACTTGACACCATTGACAGCGAGCTCAGCAGTACTCTTCTTCTGCTGGATGTCATAGAGGTGGACGGAAGTCGGAGCAATGATTAAAAGGTTGCCTGTACCTCCAAAGTAGATATCGGTAGTTCCAGTGGGGGGCTTGAAGGATCGGGTAGTGTTGTTGGAAAGATCCTTGATATCAATGGTCTGGTTGGCGGTATTGAGAACGGCAAATCGGTTACGTGCAACGAAAATGGCAGAGCTTCCAGGACCACGCTTAGACTCAGCAGGCTCGATAGCGCCAGAGCCATCCTTGGGAAGGTTAACCAGCTCATAAGATCCGCCGTCAGCAGGCGAGGTAACGAGAATAGATCGTTCTGCGGGGTTGAAGGACAATGTGCGGGGTGCTACCCAGGCGCTGCCAAGCTTCTTGAGCGACAGGAGCGTAGGGCTCTCAATGTTCCTCTGGAAGTCATAAGACTTGACGTGCTTCTCCTTGGTGACGTAGAAGAGTAGGTTCTGGTGGACGGCTGAGGCAGGGCGCTCTCGCTCTAACTTGAATACCATCACACCATTATCGTGACCAGCAGCAAACAAGTTGATCTCGGGATGCGCCGCAATGACCCAGAAGCGATCATTTTCTCTCTTAAAAGACTGAACAGCGGTTCGCTTGTTCAGGTCCCATACACGGATGGTCTTATCCTCTCCGGCAGATAGGATCAAGTCCTGATGAGGGTGAAACAGACATCCGGACGCATTCTGGAAGTGTCCTCGGCACGTATCGACTTCCCAAGCCTTGGTCTCGCTCATGCGCCACAGCTTCACTAAGCGATCATCGCCAGCGCTAACAATGAGGGGCATGGTGGGATGGAAAGCGACCCAGTTGACGCCACGGTCGTGACCTTCGAGAACGAACTTGACCACAGCATCAGTGTTTCCAAACATATCGGTCTGGTTTTGGTTGGCACGCGCCATTTGATCTTCGAAGGACATCGAGGTAGGGGCGGAGTGCTTCTTTCGGAGACCGGAAATGTCCCAAACACGAACGGACTGATCGAGCGACGCAGAGACAACGAGGTCTTCCTTGGGGTGGAATTGGGCGCACATGGCATAGTGGTTATGGCCAGTCATGGTACAAACTAGGGGCAAGTCAGCATTATCGGCTATTAGACCAAGACAGCAATCTTGACCTACTCAAGGAGCGGTTTTGCCAGTTCCATATCCGGATGGTCTGATCATCGGATGCTGACAGAATCCAGGGAAGCTCGTGATGGAAGAAGACGGTTCGGACGTAGTCGAGATGGCCGTTAAGGGTGAAGAGGCATCGTCGAGTCTGGTAAGACCAGACTTTGATCTTATAGTCGTCACCGCCAGAGACGAAAAGCGGCTGTGTCTTGTGAAAGTCGACACCACGGACAGGACCATCGTGCTCCTCGAAACGGTCAATTAGAGTTCCCATTCGGTAATCCCAGAGCTGAATGGTAGAAGAGTGTAGCGACACCAGGATCCATGGTCTGGATACAACTTGTCAGCTCTAAAGCTTGCGATGCGGCTCAGCGACGTCGGACAACGAACCTCTTTGGGTGAAAGGCAATGCCCTTAGCTCGCGAGGACTTAGACTCAAACTGTGTGAAGGAGAGTGTCAGTAATCACAAGAAAGCAAAGCAAATCAATTGCATCGCAATCTACCTTGGTCAACATTCCCGGGGAGGACTGCATATTGGCGGGGAGGTGAAGCCGCAGCTTCGAGCATTAAGGGGTGGAACAATTCAAGGCGCCCAGAAGCGGATTATAGAAAGCAGCTATTCAGCTTGCGTGTAGCTGGATCGCGAGATTCGGGTTCGAGCTGACCAGCACAGCGTGGGCTTGTCGAAGTATACGTGAGGTCAGAGTGAAAGGGAGACGTAAGTTAGTTGAGTTGAATGCTGGCCAACGAAGCGAACTCCTAAGGTAGGCTTAGGCTTGGGCAATTGAACACGATGCTCAATTGTGGGCTATCACACCGGGGAGTGCAGGTGTAAAGCCACAGTAATGGAACGCAACATTGTTCCCCCGAATGGAGAAGAACAGGTGTAAGAGGGTAAGAAAACTGGGGACGTGCTCCCTGAATGTGGCTGAAGAGTGAAAATGCAGGGGGTATCGTTTCTGCCACGTAAGGAAAGACGGTCGAGGGATGAGCTCCTGTCTTTTTGTCTGACAGTCAGTATCAGCTCGGGTGCTAAACCTAATTCAGTCAGCTAGCTCCTGGGTCTCAGTGACGCTGTTCGACTCCTAGAAAGCTACCTAAGCATTCTCTGTCTTTGACTTACAACGGAGTTGATGCTTGGTGATGAGAGTCTGCCGCACGTAGAAAACATCTTGAGCGTGCTTGTGTTCGTTGAAGACACCCAAGACCAGAATTACGCCACCGTTGCGTGCCTAATTCCACGTCGTCGCTATCCTGTCCAAGCTTTCTTTGGAGAGCTGTCCTTTGCCCCTCCATCGCGAGGCTCCGGCTCCTCAACACCCAGTGCTTGCTATATGCATCGCTTTGCGTAGACCGCAAATATGCCTTGCCTTTCTCAATGCCTGGCTATGGCCATAGTGGCTGCTACAGCTTCTTTGGCTTCCCCGTCTGTCAACGTGGGAATGAACGCAGCGTTTCCTCGTGCTCCATATTTGCTTGAACTTCTGTAAGCTTATACTATGTCTGGTGAGCTACCTATGATATTGCTTCTGACCTTTAACAGAGAAACTGCCGCTGGGGAAAATTCAACAGCATACTTCCCTCTACTTGACAAGATTGCTGGTGGTCACTTTCAATCAACCAATTCAGATGCAGAGCTCTACGACCGTTTCCTCGAGGTCCTTCAGCAAGACGGGCACATCACTAAACCAGAAGCCCTCTCAACTTTCAAGCTTGCTCTTTCGCTACGTGCTGCCGCACCACGAATAGAAGCACATTACCAATACTACACTACAGCTGTCGATCCAGTCTCCAAAGGAGACACCAACGAGGATTGCTCGACATGGGCGTTGATTGATAGCAAGAAATACTGCTCAGAAACTCTCGATAAAGCCGTGGAAGGTGATTTTTCCGCAAGGTAAGCTGTTTCGGTTGCTTTGGACACCACGACCCTAACCCGTGAATAGGCAAGTCAACCTGTTGCCGTTTGACCGAGTTCTAGGGCTTGGAAAAGATGCCATTCTCTACGCGGACCCAACATGTGCTTCTTTCGGCCCTTTCCACACTGCGCTCTCTCAAGCTACCAAGCAGGGAGATATGTCATATAGACTGCGATATCGCCGAAGCGCAGGGGCTCCTAATACTCCTCTGTCTGTGAGCGGCTATGGTGTGAAGCTGGACCTGAAGAGAACTGACTACATCGTTATTGATGATCGTGAAGCCAGCCAGGAAGGCAAACAGAAACCTGCCACAGCCGACGTTGATCTTGACACAGATGAAGAGGTTGCTGATCTGAAGCCTCTCTCAACCTCCGAGCTAGCATCTTTAGGCCTAAAGACTGCTTCGTTCATTCTAAATAGTGAAAATCCTCTCGACGCTTTAGTCAAATCGACCCAGGACTTCCCCAAGTTCTCAGCATCAATTGCCACTCATGAAGTCGCAAAGGAGTTTGCTGCAGAGCAGGAGAAAAATGTTGCTGCTGGTATTCCCAGTGGCATCAACTTTCTCTGGATGAACGGTGTCCAACTTATTGAGCGTCAAATTGAGCCATTTGCGCTCATTGAGATGATTCGCCGTGAGCGCAAGCTGATCGATGGCGTCCGTGATCTTGGTTTCGATGGCCAGCAGGCTAATTCACTTCTTGGGCATTCTGAAGTTGCCAGTTCCAAGGCTGAGGATGAACCGCCCCGGTTCGATTGGACAGATCGATTGGAGGAGGGTAAAGCACTCTTGTGGTTGAATGACCTCGAGAAGGACGCTCGATACCAGAAGCTCCCAAGTGATTTGACAGCAGTATGTAAGAAGATTACCTCTTGAGATCATACCACTAACGACCTCATAGCTCCTTCAGCGTACATATCCTGGACAACTTCCGCAAGTGGCTCTTAACCTATTCCACATTGTGGCACCAGTTGACTTCACCAATATTGAGGATGGGCGAGCATTTGGTCAACTAGCCCAGTTCATGCAACGCGGTGTCACCTTGAGGTTCGGCATACTTCCCTTGGCCACTACGCCTGCTTCTGCTGCTCAGGCCAAGGTCGTTTACCATTTGATGGAAACATATGGATTCGAGTCCCTCATTACTTATCTCCAGGAGAGTGAAGAGGGGCCAGAGGGTGCAGCCAACAAGAAGGCTTTCACCAGGGCTATTGATGGACGAGAAACACTACCAGGAGCCACCAAAATGACATTGGCCGAGATTCTTGAAGCCGATACTTATAAGCAGAAGGTGGAAGCAAGCAAGGCTTGGGCTAGCCGACTCAATGCTGACACTGCCGTGCGTCCTGTCTTTGTAAATGGTTTGGCTATTCCACGTGAGAAATCGTGGGTTCAGGCCATGGGCCAGCGATTAACCGATGATCAACAAGCGATCCAGAAGGCAGTGTACTTTGGACAAATTGAAGAGGGGGCGGCTGTTTCAGATCTCTTCCTCCGTGACGCTCTTTCCAAGCGCAACACATACATCTTTCCAGACGATGAGAAGGCTCTTCGCGTTGTTGATATCAACAAGCTTCATAAGGACTTTGCGGGACTATTTAGCAACATTGCCGTCCTTCCCTCAGACTCGAAGGCTTCCAAAGAAAGCTGGGCTGTGCTCACAGTCGTCGCCGACCTTACAGCCGATGACGGACAAGACCTTCTTCTTGCTGCCCTTGAATTCAAGCGAAAGAATCCTGGCGTTCGGCTTGACCTTGTTCACAACCCGCCGTCATCCGCAGAGGCTCATGCCATCAATGGCGCCTTCAAGCTTAACGAAGGCAAGCTTGCTGAGATGAAGAGTAGGGATGATCTGAAAGCCATTCTTGAGGCGTCTTGGACAGCTGAAGATGATGGCCTTGGCACTGCGCTTGCCGACTTCCTCTCTGCTTCAAACATTCTTCCTGGTACAAAGGGACTACTCCTCAACGGCCGAGTCGTCGGTCCCCTGCCGTCCGATGTGTCTTTCAAGGAGGACGATTTGCAGCAGCTATTGGAATTTGAGCGGCGAAACAGGATTCTTCCCGTCTATGCTGCGATCAAGGACCTTGGCTTCGAAGATAAGCTTTCGGATCCCATTGCAGCCGCCAAGCTCACCTCGATCACGGCACTCTCTACTATTTCTGATCTCCCTCAAGGCATTTTCGAGTCGGCCCCGTCCATTCGAAGCTCCATGTACAACACTTGGAACTCAACTCATAGTGCTATTGAAGTCGGCAACCCCGAAACTGCAAGTGTTCATATCGCTGGTCTCCTGAATCCTACCAGTGAACAAGGTCAGAGGTGGGCACCCATCCTCAAAGTCTTGTCTGAGCTCGATGGAGTGTATCTGAAGCTTTTTATGAATCCGAAGGAAGTAGTCGGAGAACTCCCCATTACACGATTCTTCCGTTACGTACTTGACTCAAAGCCTTCTTTTGATCAGGCTGGCCATGTTCAGAACCCTAAGGCGACTTTCAAAGGCCTTCCCTCCGAGGCTCTGTTAACAGCAGGCATGGATGTACCTCCGGCTTGGCTAGTGGCTGCTAAAGAGTCTGTACAGGATCTGGACAACATCAAGCTGAGCTCTGTCAAAGCCGACATCGATGTGATTTATGAGCTGGAGAATATTTTGATTGAAGGTCACTCCAGAGATGGCAAGCGAGGTGCACCAAGAGGTGCACAATTGACCCTAGCCACGGAAAAGGATCCCCTTATCACAGATACCATAGTTATGGCCAATCTGGGCTACTTCCAGTTTAAGGCCAACCCTGGTTTCTACAATATTCAACTCAAGCAAGGCCGAACGTCGAAAATCTTCACCATCGAGAGTGTCGGTGCACACGGATATGGTCCTGCTCCCGGAGACGAAGGCACGGAAATCGCCCTCATGGACTTCAAGGGTACGACCCTATATCCTCGTCTCAACCGCAAGCCAGGAATGGAAGAAGTCGATGTACTAGAATCTCCAGACAGCGAAGACGGCGGAATTGTTGCTAAGGGCCTCAAGTTCGCCGAAAGTCTTCTCGGAGGGGCCAAGTCGCCCAAAGAGATTTCGGCCGAAGAACATGCTGAAATCAACATCTTCAGTGTTGCCAGTGGTCACTTATACGAGCGCATGCTCAACATCATGATGGTATCGGTTATGCGCAACACTAAGCACACCGTCAAGTTCTGGTTCATTGAGCAGTTCTTATCTCCCTCGTTCAAGGAATTTATTCCTCATATGGCTGCTGAGTATGGTTTCAAGTACGAGATGGTTACTTACAAGTGGCCTCACTGGCTTCGCCAACAAAAAGAAAAGCAGCGTGAGATCTGGGGGTACAAGATCCTGTTCCTTGATGTATTGTTTCCGCTTTCCCTGGATAAGGTCATCTTTGTCGATGCTGATCAAATCGTTCGCACTGATATGATTGACCTTGTGAACCATGACCTAGAGGGTGCTCCGTACGGTTTCACACCCATGTGCGACTCGCGCACTGAAATGGAAGGCTTCAGATTCTGGAAACAGGGCTACTGGGCGAACTATCTTCGTGGGCTGCCGTACCATATCTCAGCCCTCTACGTTGTTGACCTCAACCGGTTTCGCCAGCTGGCAGCAGGAGACCGCCTTCGACAGCAGTACCACGCACTCTCAGCTGACCCTAACAGCTTGTCCAACCTTGACCAGGACCTGCCAAACAACATGCAATTCACAATCCCAATCCACAGCCTTCCTCAAGAGTGGCTCTGGTGTGAGACGTGGTGCAGCGACGAGAGTCTGGCCCAGGCGCGCACCATTGACTTGTGCAACAACCCTCAGACAAAGGAGCCCAAACTCGATCGCGCCAGGAGGCAGGTCCCAGAATGGACTGTCTACGATGAAGAGATTGCGGCGCTGGATCGTCGACGCAAGGTTACTGGAGACAGGAGTGATAAGAACACGAAGAGCAGGACGATGGAGGAGGAAGTGCATACAAAGGATGAGCTTTGAGGAAACCTTGGCTTATGCCTAATTTGACTTGAGTAAATTTAGAATTGCACATATATCCATAGATCTGATCTATTCACAATCTTCCAGAGTCACTGAGTTATTCCACATCTTCAACCACCAAACCTCTGATGCCATCTCAAGTCTTGAATCAAAGGTTCTGTGACAGCCGAAAGAAGTATCACTAGTAACAGTCTTTAGCACAATGGATAGATTAAAATCTAACTTTTTGAAGGCTGCATCTCAAGACCGAAATTAATTTCATGCTGCAGTGTCAAATGCAGGCCTTATCGGCAGCGAAGCCACCTACGTCAGCCCATCATCTGTCTTTTGTGGTGGTTGTACCCTTAAGTCAGAAGATTGCACATCACATGCCACTGATTTCCCAAAGGGTACAAGTTTGTCAGTCCGGGTACTTTGTGGAATTGATGGTGGTGTTGGCATTCTAGGGTAGGTAGGTGTAAATAAATCTATCTGATAGTGCCAACTATGTGCAAAAAGCAAAAGGGCTATATGGGGTTGAGGTTCTAGTTAGTAATGTTAGGGCTCACATGAATTCTAGATTCCTCTAGATTGCCGCCCATTAACCTTCTACCACTAAACAGGGTGTTGGGCGTTGGATTATTATCATGGGTTACCCTTCTTACTAGGCGCCCCCCTTACTTGGGCAGTGTGGCCAAGCTGTGCATGGACGAGTCATCACATCAAAGCTGAATATCCAAATTATCATATCTGTTTCTTATTTTAGACCACGCTTCGCCTCGCTATTGCTGTAGTACGTATATGTACGCAAAAGTCCTCCCTAAATACAACTAACACCACTGTACGGATAAAAAGCCACATACCCCTTACATGCTCCTGACAATGCTTACCCTGCCGTGCTAAACATGGAACCGTACTAGCATTCGAATAAATCCAGCCCGCCCTCTATGTTGAGTAGAAGCATGAAGACCTAAAGCCGGGCCACCCGGCCCATGGACGTTGTCGATAAGTGCAAAATATGTATCAGGGGCCAAGGCCAGGAAGATTTGTCCAAGTCGTATTCATGCCATCCCATTCCTTAACGCCTCGTGTATGTTGTTGTAGGTATATCGTGTCTATTCCCAATTCCAAAATCCCGGAGCCTCATACACCACGGAGAAGTTATTTCTCTCCCAAATAAATAAAAACAGACAAGCTCGTTATGCTTAGTGCCATCATGTGAGCCCCAGGCCACGAGTGTCACAAATGTTTTGTTGAATCCATGAGCCTCAGGTCTGAAATAGAGGCCAGCATGAAGAAAGAAAAGTGGCGGGTATCACAAATGCCGTTTAAACAAGACACCACGCTCCGTAGATCCTTTACCAAGTTGCAGCATCGAGGATCGAAAACATCAAGAGAGGAAATGCATTATGCTTGTTGTTCAAGGCTGACTCGTCTCGCGTTCTTCTCGGATCGAAGCCATCGACGAGGCCTGGCCGACGCCCAACATGGATGAATGGCTTAGCGGTGGCATTCCGGCCGATGATTTGACCCCTGTCGCTGAAGGGGCACCGCTGGGTGCTGATGTTCCATTTTCTATCTTTTGCTTCGTGAGTTGGGCAGGGTTTATGCCGTTTTCACCGTTGGGTGTTTGCGCTTTGGAGCTGTCGGCTGACAATTCTTTATGTAGTGGTGACGAGGGAGAGTTGGACTTTTTGCTTCGAGCATCACCATTTGCTGTGTTAGCCCCGCGTGAAGAATTGCGTGGAGAAACTCGACCAGTCTGATGGAAATGTTAATAAATATCACAATTGATAGAAGATAGAAGAGGCGTACTTGTTTGGCCCACCGAAGACCACAGCTGTTACAAAGATCCCTTTGACCACTGGGTCCTCTTCGCCATTCGGGCGTGTTTCTTGTGTGGCAGTTGGCGCAGTCTCGCACCACATTGCCAACGCCCTTTCTTCGCTTACGTTTTTTCTTGCTGGACAGCAGGCCGCCAAGTTCCTCAGCAAGAATACGGTTAACCTTTTCCATCTGCCGCAACTCAAATTGCCAGCTAGAGCATTTCGTTGTTCTCAATTCATCAAAAATGTTGTCCTCTGAGGCCAAAGCCGCGTCTTGGCTACCGGGGGCCAACGCACCACCAGCAGGCTGCGAAATATGACCCGTGGCGTGGTTTTCGGTGCCGTTACTGGATCTCGGGGTTGCGGCGAGAGACCTGGAACCGGTGCTAGCGGGAGCCAGGTTACGTGATGATGCCTTAAGAAGCTTTGTCTGGGCAAGCAAGAACGATGGCTTTTGGCCCTCAGAAGCGTCGCCCGGGTACAGAGTCGTCTGGGCTTGCAACACTTGGCCCCTACGGTTCTGGACCTCGTGTTTGCATGTGACAATTTTTCCTCGCCTGGCTTTTTCCAGCGTTCGCCCAAACTCGGGACGTGATTCTTTTCGCATAAGATCCTGTATGCTGGTTCCCACCAGGCTATCAGGCTGGAGGTCGAGGAGAGATCGAATATTCGAAGAGACGTATAAGAACAGGCCCGATGTCGAGAGCTTCGTCCAGAGTTCGCTGTCACCAATGCCACCATTCGCTTCAAGATTGCGGCGACTTAGAGCGAACACCGGTCGCTTGCGGCCAACCAAAATGATGCACTTTCGACCCTTTCCTTGTTCGACAAACAGTGAACCATGGCTTTCGAACCAAGTGTAACCACTGTTCTTTCTGCGTATTCGGAACACAATGTTGACAGGGTTTCCGGTTGTTGTGTCCTTCAGCTCGCGTGTAACAGGAACAATATCAGATGGATGACATACTGTTGAAAGTGAGTTGCCAACCAAATCCGCAGCCTCATATTCTAGGACCTTTTTGCAAGACGGAGAGAGATATAGGAAAAGACCTTTGAGCGAGAGAACGTGAACCACATCGTCGGTATTCTCGAGGAGCATCTTATCCCACGATTGCTTGTGCCAATCAGAGGTGAGACCCTTGGGGCTGAACTGCTGTAACAGGGTGGAGACATCGTCAACGCCTAACGTCTGGCCATTATCGGGTTCCCAGTGACTGGATTGCGGTGGAGTCCAGATATATTGGCCAATGTCGCTGTGTTTGTAGTTCACCTTTACACCACCGAGGTCTTGATTTGATGCGATCGCGTCCGGGCATTCAACGAGATCGATCTGGAAGCCAATAAAGTATCTGATTTCATCAGTGTCCCACGGGATAGGGATCATAGTAAGAAGGTTGAGAAAAGGCTTTCCACCCTTTCGATAGTTGATAAGACTCTGTTGAACCTCCCTGCCTTCGTGAACCATCTTCTTTAAATTGTAGACAGCTCCATCATCAACGAACTCTCGCTTGGAGCCCGCCTCGACTTTGCCATCTGGGGCCTGCAGAAAGCGGCAGTTCTGGCCGACAATCTCATGACGACTATAACCGGTGAGGTTTTGGAAGTTGTCGGAAACGTATATGATAGGGCAATCGTTCATGGCGACATCGCAGACGACAAAGGCGCAGGACATGTCCACAGCGCCAAGTTGTATGCGCGGGTTCTTACGGGTAGCGACTAACCACAGAGCTTTAAGCATATCAAATCCACTCTTTGAGTATATCGTCTTTTCCTTTGAGTCCCTCGGGGCATCGCCGGTTGATGGGGTCGTTGCAACTGAAGTGCTGGTCGGATGAGTAACGGTTGAAGAGGACATGGCTCCATGTGAGTGTTGCTGTGGGGGTGAAACAACAGAGCCGGAAGCAGTTGAGACTTGGCGAGAAAGTGCAGGTAAGTTTTGGTTGTTATCTCCAGCATTCACGTTATTGAAAGCCTGTTGGTTCATCATACTGTCGGGGCCCGAATCCTCTATGGTATCCATGGCGTTGTTGGTGGGAGCAGGGATCGGGGTCGTCGTGGGAGGGTTGGATTGGTTCATATTCATGGAACCGGCATCTGGAGAAAGATCCATGGAGAAGTCGTTACCAGCCTGAACTTGAGGGGTCAGTTGGCCGTGTGGAAACTGGCTCAGGGACGGTGAGTAAAGGTTCATCGGTGAAGCGTTGCCGGCCATCTGTGCTCCAACGCTCATGCTTGCAAAGGTAGAGGGCATCATGGAGCTCATCATATCAGGGGATATGGTCGAATAGTCATTAGGGTCGGATGTCATATAATTGCCCATTTGGTCCATGCCGATGGAGGTATTAATGGTGGGAAACCCCCCTCCCATGGGTGGTTGGTTAAATTGGTACGAGTTGAGGTCGGCGTTATCGGTTCCAAAGGTCATCATGTCACCGTTGCCGACTGAAGACATCCGCCTTTGCCCTTGCTGTTGCTGCTGCTGCTGCTGCTGCTGCTGATTCATCTGGAATTGACCCATAGGGTTAGTAAAGGCTTGGGGCATGCTCTGTCGACGGTATAGCTTGTCTTGGTTATCGCGCACAATATCATCGAGGGAATCTCCTCCCTGATAGAAGGTTGGGTCGTTCATATTGTGCTGCATGTGGTTCTGCTGGCTCTGCTGCATTCGAGGTTGTTGGAACTGCTGAGATGGTTGCTGCTGTTGCTGCTGCTGATGGGGAGAGTAGTAGCCATCCATAGCGACAGCATCTGGCTGGACGGCCTAGCCAGGCGCTCGAGGGAAGTGGTGAGCGGGTGTTGTCCCGTATGTATGGCGCGAAGTCTGACAGGTAGTGTCCTGGTTCGACTACCGAGGCGTTGGAAAGGTTGGCGGCCTGATTAAGTGACCCTAGCTGCAGCGGAAACAAAAAAGCGAAGACTGGTGACAATCGCAACAATATGACGAGGTGAGAGAAGTCGCAATATGGTAGAACCGTAGCAGGTCGAGATGCGTTATGTCAAGTCGAGTCGGGTCGGGTCGATGGTTTGACGTGATAAATCAGGCCGGAGAGATCAAGCGACCGAGCGAAAAAGAGAGGGACAGGGTATGGATAATCGCAGATGGCAAATGCGCGGGGGTGGATATTTCGTGCTTGGTCGAATTTGTACTGTTCGGGACTGGACTGTGGCTCAAAAATCGGCGATGGAAAGGTCGGAAATGCGGGAAATTTGCGATCAAGAGGAGATGCGTGAGAAAAGCAGATTCTACGTTGGAGGCTGGATCGCGTCAAAGTCGAGGGAGGAGGAATCGCTATGTCGTTTGAAGGGGAAAACGAGAGGGATGGAGAAGTAGAGGACGGTATGGCAGAAGAAGAATGGGAATGCGTGAGAAGCAGATGCCCTGGGATGGGCTGGTGTGTGTGGGTGGGGGAAAGTACCTACCTACATTGTCTTGTCTTGTCCTTGTCTTGCCTTACCTTACCTAGGTAGTCTACCTTCCATGCCATGCCACGCCACACCTACCTAGGAGCTAGGCCAGGCAAAGAACAGGCAGTCAAAGGTGGGATTGGATGGATGGATCCAATGGATCATGGTGTGGCTAGTGTTAGGTGGGAAGCAAGACAGGCCGAAGGATAACGGACTACTAACGTTATGGGCTACAGCCTACTGGTGCTAACTAATGGAAGCCGGAGATTGAGGACTACGAGCTAGAGAGAGAGAGAGAGAGAGAGAGAGACTGGTGACTACCGCTTTCTGTGGCTCAGTCGAACCCTTACAGATTTCCCATGTGCAGGTGCACAACTCAAGGTAAGGTATCCGTACCTAAGGTACTTAGGTACTTCCAAGATACAGAGGTATCCATCTCAACCTAAGACTTTAGCCTGCCGAGGGTAGCGCACAGCACTGTACTTGTATTGCACTTACTGTACCTTGTTTGTTTGTTTATTAATTTCTATCTTACAGTCTAAGTAACTGCTAACTTCTAATTAAAGTAAAAAGATATACTAGGCTAGTTCTACTATAAGGTAGCTAATATTATATCTACTAATCTAAGAAATATAGCTTTAAGTAAATATATAAGGCTTTAATTTTATCTAAAAATAATATTAAGGTTATATATTAACCTTCTACTTCT